>JABXWE010001053.1:0-100792 GCA_014611495.1 Limonius californicus
AAATACTGAAATCTTGTAGTTTCGAAAGAAAAGTATTGAAGTATCGAAAGCACAAAGCACTAAAATACTGAAATATCATACTATCGAAAATATCAAAGTGTAGATGTATCAAATATACATAAGTATTGAAATACTGAAATATTGTAGATTCAAAAGAAAAGTATTGAAGTATCGAAAGCACAAAGCACTAAAATACTGAAATATCATACTATCGAAAATATCAAAGTGTATATGTATCAAATATACATAAGTACTGAAATACTTAAATATTGTAGTTTCGAATGAAAAGTATTGAAGTATCAAAAGTACAAAATATCATAGTATTGAAAATATCAAAGTGTAGATGTATTAATGATACATAAGTACTGAAATACTGAAATATTGTAGTTTCGAAGGAAAAGTATTGATGTATCAAAAGCACAAAATATAGTGTAGGTGTATCAACTATACAAACGTACTGAAATACTGATATATTGTAGCTTCGAAAGAAAAGTATTGAAGTATCAAAAGCACAAAGCACTAAAATATTGAAATATAGATTTGAAAATATCAAGGTGTAGATGTATCAAGTATACATAAGTATTGAAATATTGAAATATTATAGTTTCGAAAGAAAAGTATTGAAGTATCAAAAGCGCAAAATATCATAGTATCGAAAATATCAAAGTGTAGATGTATCTAGTATACATAAGTATTGAAATACTGAAATATTATAGTTTCGAAAGAAAAGTATTGAAGTATCAAAAGCATAAAGCACTAAAATATTGAAATATCATAGTATCGAAAATATCAAAGTGTAGATGTATCAAATATACATAAGTACTGAAATACTGAAATATTGTAGCTTCGAAAGAAAAGTATTGAAGTATCGAAAGCATAAAGCACTAAAGTATTGAAATATCATAGTATCGAAAGTATTAAAGTATTGCAGCTCGAAAATATTGAAGTATCGATGCACACAATATCAATGAAATTTTTGATGTGCCAGAGAATCAAAAGTGTTTATATATCTATTTTAACATTGGAAGTATTCACCTTTCGGAGTATATAAAGTATTTAAGGTATTAGGATTTTGAAAGTATCAAAGCATTAAAATTCTTACACTTCTACACTATTTTGAAAGTGTCAACGTATTTAGAATAATAGAAATTCGAAAGCTTTACAGGAATATGTGTAGTGTAAAAGTATCAAAATGTTAGCTTATCAAAGTATTCTAAGTTATAAATATCCAAACTATTTAAAGTATTACATTATTTAAATATCTGAGAAATAGAATATTAAAAGTGTCAAAGTATTGAAATTATAATCGACGTTTGAAGGTGCCAAAGTATCTAAATTAGAAAGTATCAACGTACTGAAAGCATCATAGTGAAAATATCAAAGAATTAAAGATCAGAGAGAACAGAATATGGCAAGTATTATGGTATAGAAAATATAGTGAAGGTATGTCAGTAAAACTATAGAATTTCAACGCTGCCATAGTATTTAAAATAATAGGAAACGAAAGCTTTAAGAAATAATGTATTTAGAAAGTACTCTAATCTATAAATGTTTGAAGATTAAATAATAGAAATATCGAAAAGAATTGGATCTTGAAGTATAGAAAGTATCTTCGTTCAGGTCTAAAATTATAGAAATTAAAGAGTATCAAGTTTCAAAGTATTTAAAGTAAGTATTTAACTTAGAAAGTTAAATAATGGGATTCTAACGTGTTAAAATATTGAAACCATCAAAACAGTACAATGTGTCAAAGTATCAAAATTTTGAAAGATTCTAAAGGTATTGAAGTTGGAAAGTATCAAACTATAATATAATAAAATAATAGAATGTATTTAAGTATTGATAGTATCACCCTAAAGAAGTCACTTCGAAGATGTTCTGAATATGGCATTAAAGTAGAGAACTTAGTAAGCTATCGAAGTATACATTTTTAAAGTATCAATGTTGCGAAAACATCGAAGTGTCTAGAAATATGGCTGTTCAGAATTGGTATAGTATTGGAATTATCAAAATTTCCCAAGTACCTAAAGCCATCGAACCATAAGAACAAATCAAGAATAAAATTTCCCAAGTGCAATCATAGTGCAGGTGTCGATTTTCGAATATATTAATGTATCGAATTATCAAAAGTATGACAATGACGACGTAACTAAAAGTATCGAAGTGAGAAACGATCAGAGTAAAAGTTCGAAGGTGTCAAAGTATCGACGTATCTAGAACTATCGAGGGTCGAAATTGTGAATGTATCTAAGAAAATAAGTTCGAAAATATCAAACGTTTAAAGATGACGTATCTAACAGAATCGAAATTTAAAAGTACCAACGTATTGAAAAAGATAAAAGTTACAAAGTATCAAATCTAAGAAAAATCTGATAGTATCGGTAATTGAATATTCCAAATGTCGGAACTATCGAAGTATCTGAAAGTAATCATTTTATCGAAGTTTAGGAGTACAACAGTTATAATAATAATTTAATTTGTTAAGAAACAAAATTCATTTTAGCAGACATAGACGTTTTAGTTATTTTCTAGTTGATACCACCACCAATTGGCTGGGTAACATTTTCTTTGGTGTTTTTAAGATTCTTTAAAATGTTGCTAAATTATTTTCCAATACTTCAATACTCCAATACTTCTGATCGAATTGTTAACTCTATATTCTCTTTAGTATGCCTTGAATATATTCCTAATAAGTTGCTATTTAAAAGTGGAAAGGGGTTCCTAATTCCCCGTTACATCGACCAAAGCAGACTTTCTTTGCTATTTGGCAACGTCTCATAAACATCGTTTGGCGTTTTGGAGCTCATTTGATTTCAAAACTTGCTTAAAATTAAGTTTTTTGATTTTGATTATATCCACAGCTCAAATATCCAAATGGTTTCTAAATTTTTAACTGCTGACCTATCAAAGTAATAGGTTCCATTTATTATCGTCATGACCAAAATATTGTTTAGATCATATTCAAAATAATACCAAAAAGAATCGAAGGTCCATCTGCCCTTTGCATTAATTTAAAAAGCTGGGGGAGGATGAAATGATCGTCACTCATTGAGAATCATGATCGCCTAGTTCTAGTATATATAAATGTTACATAGTTAAGTTTCTACGTATGTTTGTGTTATGTTGGGAATTAAATCGGTTTATACATTATTAAATTGACTTCTATTTAACAATTCAATTATTGATATATAGTCAGGTTGCTCTTAGTCTGCATGCACGTCATCAATTACTTGTTATTTAGTATTGATAGTGCCAATTCTAAAAAACTAAAAAAAAAACAGATTTGTTTGTCAACTGTTATGATTTTAGCTTTTTTATGTTCACATGTCGCTCTGAAAACGAATACGTGTTTTGCGTGTTATGTGACATACAGTTTAAGATTTTTGTGACATACTTTCATTTTTCGCTGTATAAACGTATTAAGATATGACGTCACAAAATAACTGATGACGTGCACGCAGACTAAGGGCAACTTGACTTTATATTAAATTATTTATTAAAACAAAGCGCATTGTCTTCGTTTTTACAAGATTTGTTCGCTTTTCATAGTTTGATAATTGATTGAAAATAGGGGTTCCACTTTAAAAAATGTTGTTTTAGAATATTTTGAAGCTTTGTATGATTTTTAAATTATTGATCAGGACGTTTTGACTTACACATATGTGTGTTTTTTTTTATTTGCAACCAAAAAACTTTATGAAACCGTCAATACTTACATTGAGTTGGATTAGTTTAGATAACATGCCGCTAATCTAATTAGCAGACAGTCTATAATAATTTGTTGTTGGTATGTTTGGAATTTATTCATAAGATTTTTATTTTTAGCATTTTTTTTATACGCAACTGAAGGTAACCTACAAAATATTTTTTCTTGTCTTCTGTAAATCCTTATTGGTGAGTAATTTCCATCATGCTTACTACAATAGAGGGAAATCGAACCTATTAAAATGTAGTAGCATAATAGTTTCAAATGCTTGTATTACTACATGGTCGATCGTAATAATATTAACCACGTCGTTTTTTATTTCTAACTGCAGTTCTAAATACGGGAAAACTGAATAAACAGTTTGCTTTGTACATATTCTTTGAACTTCCAATTGCGCAAAATTCGTTAAATATTCATGCGAAACGTTGCACAACTTTCTCTGAATTTGGGTAATTCCAGTATGTACATACGATGACCCTTCAGAATATTGCTGAATCAATTAACCACTTCATACAAGCAGTTCTAAGGCGTTTCATTTTATTTTGTATAACGTAAATTTAGTTTTGTTATTTCAAAAAATCCGCTGTAGTAGGTAAATAAATTCCTGTTTGTAAGTAGCTAGCCTAACTAAGCGGCAAAAACCAGCAGGATATTATTAAAAGGCAAAAAGTCCAAATTATTTTTCGGACTATTCTGTAGCGCCTAGCAGTTTATTTTTGTTCTCATGACTTGCGAAATCTGTTCCTTTCGTGGAAATGCTGTGAGGTGTTGCATGACATAACTTGATTGTTTTACATACGAAGTGTCTCTTTCTGCAATGTGAATATGCATGTCTGGTTGTCATTTTATACACACCACACTTGGTAGGTTGACGTTTATAAACGAAGATAAATTGTAATTTTTTACGTTATTCGTATTATTCGTCCTTTTCCTATGCGGATGGGTTAAGAATTTTTCTTTCTAGAAAATACGAAATGCGGTGTCATATCATGCAGTGCGGCTTGGTGTATTTAATGAACTTTATAGTTTAAATTAATTTTACAAGGGTAGGTTAAAATATTTTAGAACAATATTTGAAATATACAAGGCTTGTTCAACTGAACTCCATCGTTGATCAACTTAGCCTTTAAACAAATGCAATAATTCAAATGATGTTTGTTAATGGTAGTAGTGTTTGTAAGCAACATATTAATAAGTTTCTCGCGTTTGAATTTGATTCTGACTTTTAAAACTTCGATTTTGAAATGGCATTTGTTGTTGAAAATCCGTCCAAGTTTGATCAGCGTGCGGTTCTACAATTTTTATGCGCTGAGGGTGTGCAGCCATTGCAGATTCATACGCGAATGCAAGCAGTGTATGGAAATATATGTATGGCGTACCCAACTGTGAAGGAATGGTGCCGAAAATTTAAGAATGGAAGAGAGGGGACTATGGATGAGCCGCGACCAGGTGCACGGTGTACTCCATTAACAGAAAACAATATGGCATGTATGGAAGGCCTTATTAGAGAAAATTGTTAGTGCGAGTGTGGGATCTGTCCATAGTATTGTTCGTAATTTGGGTTACAGCAAAGTTTGTTCGCAATGGATTCTTCGTCTCTTGTCTAATGAACAAAAATGCTTGCGAATGGTCTTATCTCTGCAATACTTCACAGACTATAGGCAAAATGGTGATGACATTCTTCTGTCAATAGTTACTCACGACGAAACTTAGTGCCATTACTACGAGCCATCCGGTGTCGATGTGCAGTGGAAACATTCAAGTTCACCACCACCGAAGAAGTTTGAATAAAACACAACCTCCTGCAGGCAAGGTGATGTTACATTTTTTTTCGAACAAGCTTCATCAAGCAATAAGACGGAAACGTCCAGGAAAACTTACGCGTGGGGTCATTTTGCTGCACGACAATGCTAGGCCTCATGTTGCTAATGTGGTAAAAGAAAATCTTCAACGAAAGAAATGGAGGGTTTTAGAGCATCCACCCTATAGCCCGGATGCGTTAAAAGGTCGGCATTTTGAGTCTGACACAGAAGTACAGATAGCTGTGGAAGAATTCTTCAATCAACAGCCATAAGAATTCTATGAGCATGCTAGGGTATACGTCGGTTAGTAAAACAATCGGATAGGTGCCTTAACTGTGACGGTAATTATTTGTAATTAAATTGTTGAATAATATTTTTATAAAGCAAAGATGAGTTTCAATTGAACACACCTCGTATTTACGAAGGTAATTTAATTTTTGGATAATATTCTAAAGAAATGGGAAAACAGTCGTTGTACATTGAGCGAAGTTTTTTTGTTAATGTTGGAAATTGATCTTCTAATTGCTTGGCACATAATCCTTGAAGGCTTTCTTATATCGCTAATACTCTGTTTTTTTCACTTTAAAAATCAGGGAATAACTAATATCAAATTCTTCAAAAAGGTTGCTAAGAATATATTTTGGGATTTTATAAATTTCTGTTGGAAATGTTAAATGAAAAAAAAGGTTTCTTGCATTTGTTTTGACGACATTCATAATAACTTGAAAATGATATTAGAGATACAATTGCCTTGTGATTTTCTGTAAGTAGTTTCCTAGTGATAGCAACAAGAAACGCATTACTTAATTGATTATTTATTATTTCTAAATTTTAACTAAGAATTTTAGAGCTCCATGCTGCTAACAATATTTCGGCAATTACTGCATTCATTATTCTACGTATCTAAATTTATTTCAATCAGTGTCATTTTAAGATATTCTCACAAAATGTATACCTACTTATGAAGTTATAGTATTCCATCTAGTAAACTTACAGTTTTTTTAATAGTTGGAATAATTGAACATTTTCTGTGGTCTCTGTAAGAGTCGGGATTGCGATTTTCGCCGTGTGATAATTTATCTTCAGTATTTAGTCACCTTTACGACACTGTAAAATAATTAAATTTCATTATTAGTACGTTAAAAACAAAAATCGCCAAAAAATATAATTTTGGAATAAATGAGAATTTATAATTTAATTTTTTTTGTTGAGAAGAAACACTATACAGGGTGATAGTACGAGCATACCATCCCAAAAATAGGCAACCCAAAACACATATCACAAGATTCTACAATATCTAAATTTTTTTGATGGCATTATGGATTAGAGATGCTCTTTTGGATTTCTTGACATTTTCGCGAGTTAAACAAATCTCATTCTACATCAATTAATTGTTATATAGTTTGTATGAAAGCAATTGGCGGAACGTACGCCTACTATGTACATCTGAAATACGCCAATTGCTTTTATACAAACTTTACTTACTATTTTATGATATTAGTAATAATGAAATTTAAATATTTAAGACTGTGTTGGTTTCCTTAATACTTACACTATTTAAAAGTTCAGTAGAATAAAATAGACATCTCACATTCACAATATCGTCCATAAAAATAAAAATATTCCAGTACCATTGTGATATGTATTTTGTGTTGCCTGTCTTTGGAATGGTAATCTCGTACTTTCCATGAATCACCCGGTATATTAACATACACAAACAGATTATTTTTTAGTTTTTTAACTGCTATTTTTTAAGGATATGGTATAAAATTGTCAGTCATCCTTGGTCATCTCTTGAAAGTAATAAAGTTTTTCTCCTGATTAATTATTAATTTATATTTGAATAGCTATTTTGTTAATTTAACGTGCGGAACTGCCTCCCTGTATAGAGTCGATCAAAAGTCGATTATGTGTCTAGAAAGAGGTGTAATGGACCTGTCGTGTTCAACGTTGGTCTTTGAACGCACGTGCGAAGTGTCATCATGAAGTTGGTGGCGAACGTTTCCTAGCCTAAATAAACTAAACGAGGCGGCAGCAGCTGTGTCAGTTATTGGATGAACTCGTTGATGATCCGTAACAGGAAGCGGAAAGGAGCGCCTCCCTGTTGTGCATTTTGCTAGTGTATGGATGATATAATTAAATGTATGTACTTCCACTTCAAAGCTTTTAATTCCTCTTTAAACGCCGTCCTATTACAGTTGTATAGCTACGAATCGATTTTAATTAGATTCCCTCTGTTGAAAGTTAAAAGTTGTTTAATAAACGTGCTGTAATGGATGCATTTTAACAAATAAAAACAGATTTAAAACGAGGTCTTTCAATTTCCTACGCCGCTAAAGCTTTTAAAATGTAAAAACGGAAAACCCTGCGGTAAACAAAATCGTTATATCACTTCCACAGGTTTTTATTAAATATATCTGAAAGGCATTCTAAAGAGCGAAGAGAATCCTGAAAATGCTCGGCTTCATAATAAATTTCAGATTTACATTCACCTATTCCTGAAAGTGAATTAGTTGGGATCACGGAGTTCTCATACATCATATTGGGGTAATTCCGCACACCCAGCTTTGTGGTTTTCCTTCAAATTCAGACGTTACATAAACTTACAGAATTCATTTGAACTTGAAAGTAATTGTAATGTTTTCATAAAACACATTCATAAACATTACCCGGTTGGGGTAATCCCGAACGTGATTATTAGTTTTACATGTAATATTTAATTGAGTGAACAACAAATTAGAATATTTGTCCTTATGCCGCAAATGTATACTTTGTATAGAATTCTTCTATGGAAGTGACCTTAACCAAATATTTACTGATTTACCTTCTCGTTTGTGGTGTAAATACGTTATTCACTTGATATAGTGTACCGATGGGGTAATTCCGCATATCTCATTATATACATTTTGGTTCATGTATTTAATTGAGATAATAGATGAGGCTGCGTGTTTATTGCGTGAATTAAATACGCACATTTGCAATCATCAGTGCTATATATTTTAGTTGGCGCACTTTTGCTTACCAAATATTTCTGTCGTTGCATTACCTGTTCAATATTAGATGTTGTTGAAGATTTCAATTATAGTTCAACGGTGTTTATCGTCAATAGTGTATTTTCCTATACTGCAGTAAACTCCAATTCAAATATTTACTGCATTTCCGCAATATTTATGATGTAAACACCTTATGCATTTGATGTTGTGTACGAATAGGGGTAATTCCATATATCTCATTAAATACATTTTAGTTCATGTATTTAATTGCGATAGCAAATGAGGTTGTTTGTTCATCACCTGAATTCAATAAGCACATCTGAAATAATCAATGCTATAATGTAATATAATATAATATTTATATTCTAGTTGGGATACTTTCGTCTACCAGTTTGTTCTGGAGTTGTCGTACCATATTAGATTTTCAAATAAAGTTCAACAATGTTTAGCGTTAATAGATACATTTTATGGAATTCCTGTATTGCAGTAAACTCCACATCAAATATTTGCTGAATTTCTTTCTGAACACTTACGGTGTAAACACTGTATCCATCTGATATAGTGTATGGGTAAGGGTAATTCTGTACGTCTCATTATATACACTTTGGTTCGTAAACATAATTGACATAAGAAACGTGGTTGTTCGTTCACCGCATGAATTTAATTAGCTCATATAAAGTAATCATTGCTATGTGTTCCAGTTGGGGCAATTTCGCCCACTAAATTTGTTTGGGCTTGCCTTAGTTATTGAGTATTAGAAGAGCTTAATTGTAGATCGAGCATCGTAATAATCTACAGCGTTTTATTACTAGGAGTAAGTGTATGAATTTTTTCTTGGACTTATAAAACAACTAATTGAATTTTGCTGCAAATAACTTTACGGTTAGGGATTTTTTTATAAAATTAGTTATACCCTAATCACCTTTACTATCATTAAATATCATGGCAAATAATGTTGGAGTTATTTCGGACATTGCTCTTTGGGATCTTCTTTTGTATTAATTGGATGTAATTCTGATCATCTCTCTAGGGTATTTCCGCCATCACGTTGATTTGCCCGTCAACTGTATGTTGTTGTGGTTGGGTTACTACATACATTGCTCTTTAGAATTTCTAGGACACTTTAACAGAGAAAAGTACATAGAATTCACTACATTTATTATTTAAAAAAATGCTATAGGTTGGCGTAGTATGTACTAACATTAATAATATTCTGTTGTCGACCGAAACTTAACCAAATTGTTCACGATAGTGTGTAGTTTAAATGTGCTTACTAATTGTGTTCCAATTAAATAAATTGGGCGTTGGGGAATTTTCGCTCACTTGTGCGTGACTGCCCAAATGGGAATATTAAAACGGATCTATCAAATTTTTTACTGAATGTTCTACTTAGCAGTTTTTTCGTTTCATTCCCTACTTCGTGTGTTTGTTTTAAAAACTGTAATATGCCATCGTAACCAACCAAGCCAATGAATAATTTCTGAGTAAAGAAAAAAGTTTTAATTTCAACATTAAGCTCTCTTTTATTGTACTTATTGATATTACAAATAAACCTATTAATTTTGAGATGGATGGCGGTCGTAAATGTATATTGTTCTAATTAATAACTGTAACCTATTACGTACACTATACTATTAATTACCTTGAATAATAACAACAAAAAGCAAAAGTTACAAAGAATGAGGTCAATCAGAATAATAAACTGATTTAATTAAAGATTGGCATCAACTTCATTAAAATATGTTGTTCTCGTCTTTTGATGCTATATTGTGTATGCTTTACGCATAATTTTTATATATTTCGTATTGTCTGGATTTGCTATGGCGAGAAATGATTCAGTTTTCACATCAACATAAATTAACCGGTATAAAGACTATTTAATTAGGGAAAAGAAGAGTTATTGTAGTTCAGGTGACAAAGAACTGCGGGTTTCACATTAAATTTAAATTGGTAATTAAATTTTGAATAATGTTCTAACATTGGATCTACTCACATAAGAATGAGTAAGGAATAATTAAAGGTCGCTGGTCACCTTGGGGACTATTTTTGGACACATTTTCGTAACATTGGAGCAGGCTTTAATTAAAATGTGATTTGTCTGATATTAGGCAACATCTAATGGTTGCAGTAAACAGCTTTTCCGCCTAAAGAAATATATCTAATCTATTTATTCACAGTGCGAGATCTATTTTACAGTGACGCTCCCAAAGGGGAGGGTTCTAAATTGATTTGTCTGTCGTTGGATTACTTTAAGGTAATTTTGAAAACTTCAGGTAGCGAATCAGCCAATGCACGGACCTATACGGTAGTACCTTACTCTATTATCAATTGTTTTAGAGTGTTGCACATAGAAATTGTATGTGGAGACGAAACGATTTGTTTGTTTCTAATAATGCTGTGTTTAATTTACAAGATTCAGGTATACCACTGGGATTGGGAATTAGCTAATACATAAATGTTTTTGCTATTTACGACATCATTGTAGTATATTGCACTATTACATAACTCGTTTTGTAGTATCATACTAAATGGGAAGAAGACTATAAACTGATTTCTGTATGGTTGTAATAGTTATGTCTTGAATATGCAATATTAAAGTCTAACGCGTGCGTTGGTAATTAACTATGCACGCTTATGAGGACTATGACGTCATTTTAGTACATTCCATCACTATTTACCTGTTTCCAATAGCGTACGTAAGAATTGTATGTAGGTAGGCGATAAGAGGACTTTGAATGTGGTTGGAAGAACAATGTGCTAGATTTGCAAAATGCAGGCATACCCCTTGGGATAGCGAGTCAGCCAATGCGCGAAATTGATATTTATGAGGGCTTTGTCGTACGTTACACGTTACTTGAATTTTTTACAGAGGCATATCTATGAATAGTTTGTACTGAGGACTATAAAGTGATTTTTCTACTTTCACTGCGTATTTCCGTAGGCTACCCAAGAATAGACAATGGAGAAGCTTTGAATTTATATGGTCTAGCTTAAGTTTGCAAAATAAAAATATGCTCAGTTTCATATGAAATGCACCACCCATTAAAAATAAAGCTACGTGTTTGAAAATTTGCTAAAATAGTGTTCTATTATTGCGTATGATCACCATTTCCATTAAAAAAATTAAGTGGTTGTGGTGTTCGTGTACTGTCTCTCATCAACTTGTTGCTTAGAAACAACGCAATATCTAGTCAACATTAATTACTTGTTTCGAGATTTTGTTACATTTTGTGACAGAAATAATGTTTTAAAATGCCTCCAGTAAGACAACGCTGAAATTTTAACCACATTTCCGATTTTGATAGAGGTCGAATTATCGGCATGAAAGAAGCAGGACTTTCTTTACGTGAAATTGGTAGAAGGGTAAATCGGGACCACACTACAGTTGCACGAATATGGTCTGCTTGTTCAGAAGAAGGCATTCAGCGACATCATCCAGCTGGTAGATCTCCACGTAGCAGAAATGTTCGTGAAGATCGACTTCTTTGAAGAATGACTACACGAGACCACTTTCAAACAACAAGGTCTGTTGATCTAGACTGGATGCGAGCTCTTCACCGCCGCGTGTCAATGGCTTCAATTTACAGAAGAATCTCTTCTTTTGGACTGCGATCCCACTGTCTACTCCAACGACTCCCTTTAACTGCACATCACAAGGCTGGCAATCAAATGGAACGACATTTTCTTCAGTGACGAGTCAAGATTTTGTTTGTGGACAAATGACGGCCGTAGGAAGGTACGTCAATATCGAGGAGAAAGACGAAATCTAGAGTTTGTTGAAAGACGCCATATAGCTTTAACATCTGGAGTTCTGGTTTGGGGTGCGATTTGTTCCGATAGAAGATCAGCTCTTGTGTTCGTCCTAGACACTTTATATGCTCGTCGCTATATTCATAATGTTCTGGAACCGGTGTTAGTACGATTCATGCAGACGTTGCCAAACGGTATTTTCCAACAGGATAACGCACGTCCACACCTGCGAACATTAGCAGAACGCACCTCCACCAAACACAATTGCAAACGTTGCCCTGGCCTGGACGATCACCGGACTTATCCCGATAGAACATCTTTGGGACATGATGGGCCGGCAACTAAGATTATTGCCAAGTGCTCCAAACAACTTAGACGAGCTGAGACAACAACTTGAGGTTATATGGAACGAGATACCTCAGGAGAACATAGACCACTTGATAGAAAGCATGCCACGACGATGTTACACATTATTAATGTTATTTTCGTTGTTGGTATTTTGGTAAATGTGATTTATTTTAGTTAATCGTAATATAGCAACTAATTTCACAATTTATATCCATAGTAACTGAATCATGTTTTTTTAAATAATTTATGAATTGATTATGCGAGATGTTTAAAAAAAGTCAGATTGTGAACAAATATGCAGTAAAGGCACTAAGAGGTATATAAATATAACATTTGCCCGTATACAAAAGTCTAGTGTGTTACAATCGGGGGATCTAGCAGGCCTTAAGATGAGACTCATTACTATCGTTTTGCCGTTATGGGTTATACGTATTCTCCGACATTGAAAAATGTGGATGCGCTCCATCGTTCATAAACTATACATGAACCTTATCATTCAGGGGTACATCTTTCAGTGGTGGGGGTAAAGTGTTATTTAAGGTATCAAGATACAGTTCACCAATCAAACGATTTAGTATAAATACGGCCCTATTAGATGGTCTTCCAAAATACCCAGCCAAACAGTAACGAAAATCATTGCTAATGTCTCCACTCGACAACACTGTGAGGGTTTTCGTCTGTTCAAATGTGACTTATTATCCTGATTAATGATACCGTTATTCGTTATGGCAGCTTCAACGATAATTAAAATATTGGCAGCAAAGTTTGGATTTCCTACAACTTTTGTCAGAATGAATCTAAAATAGAACATCATTCTTGAAGCATAAGCGGGTTGTACCCGTTGGATATGGTATGGGATACAACTGTGTACAGTAAACAATCATAACACTAAATGTTCGTGGCAAATGTAAGGCTTAATATTGCAGTTTATTGATTGAAATATAAAATCTGTGAAAGAATTGATGCGAACATATGTTGATTAAGACTGTTGCAGTACAAGTGCAATGACACGGACATAAAGGACTATAGGATCAGCTAAATAAGCTTTTAAGCTTATATTTGTTCTGCTGTTTGCTGTATATATGTAAATTATCCTCCGAGGTCTTTATTTCCTTGATCACTGCGTCAACGTTAAACATATAAGGTATCTACAGCTTAAATACTGTAATTTTTTTGCTTGATATTTATATATTGATATATATTTATTGTAATGAATTTAGACTCATTAGCTCGCTCGGTGTCAATTTTAAAGGATACTCGTTCATTTTTATGATGTCTTAGAATTCGGTTTCTTTGTGGTAAATAATGAAGGGCAGACCATAACTCAGATAACTTCTTGCTTGGTTGGAAACACTGCCAAACTCGTATTTTGATATAAACCTATGACAAAAAGAATTATTGTTAAATATTCTTATTTAAAAGCTTATATATGTAAAGAAATATATAGAAGATACAATAAAATGCCTCGAGCTTCATTTTAAGATTAGCTTTGATATTTATGAAGTCACGAAGGAATTTACTGCATTATCGGAACAATTAGTGGAAATGTGTTTTGGACATTTGTGATGTATAAAGGGTGTTTTAGCGGTTAATTTAGGATTTGTATTAAGTGTTTATGAAGTTAAAACATGTTTGGACAGTGATGTCGTTAAATTATGAACATTTTTATATTTATTATTTACCTGTCAAAATATGTATTTCAATTGTATAATTTGACGCAAGTATCCTTTGATTATTTTTATGTAATTTTGGCATCGCTGTTATGGAGATTTTGTCCGTTGTTAAGGAATTTTGTTGATAAAACAATTCAGTAAAGAGAGCATTTTTGTATTTACGTGAGAATGCGTGTATTTCCTTTGCCCCTAAAAAAGAAAAATTAAAAAAATAATTAATATTGTTAATATAATAAAGTATTCGTTTGTATGATTTAAAAAACGAGTTTCATTGAAGATAGTGAAAGATGGTTTTATTCACAAAGTTAATTTTTGAGTAATTTGAGCCTCTTCGAAGTTGTGAGATTTGGTAGAACTGCGCACCGGAATTTGGGACGCTGCACTGCTTCGGAGGCTGTTAAACAGGTCAAGGACGGAAATAAGAAATATTTATATTTGTATGAAGAGATTACTCCAAAAGGTAATACAATTATTACGTACCTAGACAGGAAGCACGAGATCACAGGAGCACCGAGGCGACAACAGAAAACAACATTTTAAAACTGCCGAATATTACTTAGCATTTTCTATAAGCATTTATAGGTTATAATACACGCAGACCGGCTAAGGTGTTGGACTGACTGGAATTGCTTGCGTTTAGGTAGTTGATGTGTTTGCCCATTTACTCGTAGTTATCCAGTACGTTATATGCAGATCCGACTACTGAGATTTTGAGTAATTATGTTCGAGAGCTAGTCCTGGAAGTTAAGACGTTTTACGTAACAAACTATAGTTAGGGTGTTTTACAGAATTTTTCCCTACTCACAAATGAGTTAACAAATGTACCTTAATATTGTATGTCAATTCAAAAATGTGAAAAATAGTAAAATATGTATTATATAAATTTTCTACACCATATATTTTAGAACTAGTGGTTTAGAATGTATTAGATAAGAGTTTTATTTTTGAGTGATACATCTCATGTATACATTACGGTACTTATGGCAGGAACACTTTGTATATATATATATATATATATATGCTTTATTTAGAAATCTAGTATATTGTCAAACCTAAAATTATATTCAGTTAAACTAGCAGTTCCAGCAAGCATTATCCTTACTTTTTTGTTAGCATTAGTTGGAAATTCAGAGTTATAAAAATTTTACTTAAATTGGATTAAGTTGGAACTATTCATCATTTGTTTAAAAATTTGTTTAAGTTTGTTATTGCGTGATTGCATACATATAAAGGATTTTGTTTTGTAATTAAAAATTGTAGACATTTATGTATAATACTTTCTGGTTGTCTTCCACAAGAAAATAGATCTCTTCAATTTCAAAGGAAAATTCAGACACCAGCTTAGATTATAATAAAGTTATCTTTAGTGTTGGATTTTTAAGTACTAACGGAGCACTGAAAGGGTCTTGAATTGCCCTTTTTGTTGGCATCTTGCTTATAAGCAGGATTAACTGTTAGGATTGAGACTTCAAGGAGGTTTTGTGCATAGCAGTAATTTTACCCATTAAATTATAAATAACGAGCAAACACTGGGTATTTCTAAGCAAAGTTAGTTGTGTAAATATTTAGGTTCGCGGATTGTAGAGGGAAAATGTGTTTTTGTAAATTGTTTCGTGGAAAGCGGTCATTTAGCGAATTTTATGGGAACCTAAAATAAAAAGAGCAGGAGAAGTTTGAAACTGAGTAATGTGTAGCGCGTCAGTGAAGTACAGAAGCTTCGGCAAAGTAATCTCCCGGAACATTTTCATCGAAACGGTAACAAATGTAAAATGGCAGACGTTCAAGCATTCGAGACTTTAAGATCAGCCATGTGTTCGGCGCTAAACGTATAAAAAATGAGCCTGCAATGCGGTAAAACATCTAAAATACCTTACTTAGTTTGTCTGATCGAACGGAGCGCGACATTAACATGTTCAGCCTCAGTGACCATCGACGAAGCTCTCTAAGTGAAACAATGGCGTTGGAGCAATGAAAGAGTACAACTGCGAGTTTAATTTCCTGCACCCGCCCTGATGATTCTCCAGAACGACAAAGTACTGCCAATTTCCTGGCTACATTTCCCTAGCAGACACCCTTCCTCACCGCAAAATGCTGCCAAGACAGGGTTGCGGAACTTGGGCCAAATTATATCAACAGCCCGAGGATGCGGATAAAAACCGAGCTCGTTCAATTGCTAAATTACTCTCTGCAATTTATTTTGGTCGAATAGATCAAATTTCGGGACCAGACCGTAAGCGGTAATATAGATACAAATGTTCATCGCCGCCATTTTCCGGCACTTCTTGCCAAATTCACGATCAGCCATTCTCTATCAATAGTTTTAATCTTGTATGAGTTAGCTGAGACACGGCAATTTCAGGGCATTTCCTAACTGCTGTGCTAGCTCTTCTGCATTGCGACATATTGAGGCATGGGTGCATCTTAACGGAAGAAGAGGGTTTAACCGGAACGAGCCGTTCGTTTTGGTTTGCTATGCAAGGCTGCATCATCGAGACTTTAGGAAAATTAACTACATGGAACAGGAAGTACGCGACCCTGAAAGGTTCGAGGTTGCTCCTTCGGCTTTATTATGTATATTCAAATCAATAACACGCCGAACCAGGTTTACCTTATTCGCTAAAAAAGTTGGCTAAACAACGTAAGAAAAGTTTTTGATTTATGAACGCGTATAATAGCAAGGTTGAACGCAATTATTATCCGTTCATTTTAGAAACACGGACCAACTACGCTTGCCAACCACTTTTCACCGAGCTTCGTCTATTTTGTACACACTCTTGTATGCGGTGTTTGTAAATATAATTATTTGCGCAAGAGAAACCGCGAAAGTGTAATTATTCAACTACACCTTTGAACTACTTTATTATAGAATTACGTTACTATAATTCCGTGTTGATATGTTGTTTTCCAATTACGAATTTATGTTTTTGTTGTCCTTTTTTTTAATGTTTATGTCTTCTATGCGTATGCTGCGCGTTGAAAGTGTCACACACACAGAGGACCTACAGCTTAACGTGGACTCTGGACAACAAAAAGAGGTTGAGAAGTGCTATCTTCGCCCCGAGGGAAATACTTAGCCCCAAGATAAATCTTTTCCGTAAGGTCAATACTTCGTTTTAAAGTCAATACTTTCTTTCAAGATCCATAACTCATTTGAATAGCAATACCTTGCCTGAATATGGATACCTCATTTCCGTAACTGCTTTGCTTGGCTATCAATAGGTTGCCTCAAGATAATTACCTCGTTTCCAAGATGAAACGTACATACATCACTCGTTTTCTACCATTTTAACAAGCATTTAGGACCGTTATATGAATACAGCGTACGATATTGTGCAAAGAAGAATATTGTTAAAATAAATAAACCTTTTTGGTAAAAATGTACTATTGTAAATAGCGCCAAAAAATCTCTCAGGTGATCGCTAATTTGGACTGGCGTTAAGCATGCTGTGGTTTAGATAATACTTTACTTTAAGATCAGTTCGTTTGCTCAAGTTCAATAAATCATTTTAGGGTTTTAATCTTAATACTGTTAATATATTAATATTTCGTCTCAAGTTTGATACTATGTCTCAAGGCAAATATTTCACTTCAAAGTTAATACTATTGTTTAAAATATCTGGGCTCAAGGTATCCAAGGTAGCAATACCGTGCCTCGACGCCAACACCTTGTCTCAAGATCAATATGTCTCTAAGGTCAGTACCCCAGTTTAAGGTTTAAAGCTCGTTTCGGTGCAATATCTTTGTTTAAGGTCAATACCTCACTTATGGGCAGTACCTCGGCTTAAGGTCCACGACTCGCTATAGGCAATATCTTTACCCAAAGTCAATATAGCTATACAAGGTCAGCACCTCGGATTAAGGTCTCCACCTTGCCCTTGTGACAATGTCGTGCTCAAGGCTAATACGGTGCCTCAACGTCAGTATCTATGTTGAGGTGAGTACCTCAATTGAAGGTCAACATCTCACTTTAAGTTCAGTACCTCGGTTTAAAATTTACAGCTCTCCGCGGTTATCTTAAGTTCAGTATCTCTCTTTAAAATCAGTACCTCGAATTAAGGTCTCCAACTCGCCTCCGTGGCAATGTCGTGCTTCAAGGCTACCACGTTGTCTCAACGTCAGTATCTCTGTTGAGGCCTATACTTAAATTTAAGGTCAGTATCTCAATTGAAAGTCAATACCTCAGTTTAAGGTCAATACATCACTTTACGTTCAGTATCTCGGTTTAAGGTATACAGCTCGCCGTGATTGTCTTAAGTTCAGTATCTCTCTTTAAGATCAGTACATCAGATTAAGGTCAGCCGCTCGCCTCAGTGGCAATGTCGTGCTTTAAGGCTAACATGTTGCATAAAAGTCAGTATCTCTGTGGAGCCAAATACTTCAATTTAAAATCAATATCTCAATTGAAGGTCAATACTTCAGTTTAAGGTCAGTACATTACTTTACGTTTAGTACCTCGGTTTAAGGTTACAGCTCGCCGTGATTGTCTTAAGTTCAGTATCTCTTTAAGATCACTACATTAGATTAAGGTCAGCCGCTCGCCTCAGTGGCAATGTCGTGCTTTGAGGCTAACATGTTGCATAAAAGTCAGTATCTCTGTGGAGGCAAATACTTCAATTTAAAGTCAATATCTCAATTGAAGGTCAATACCTCAGTTTAAGGTCAGTACATTACTTTATGTTCAGTACCTCGGTTTAAGGTTACAGCTCGCCGTGATTGTCTTAAGTTCAGTATCTCTCTTTAAGATCAGTACCTCAGATTAAGATCAGCGGCTCGCCTCAGTGGCAATATCGTGCTTTAAGGCTAACATGTTGCATAAAAGTCAGTATCTCTCTGGAGGCAAATACTTCAATTTAAAGTCAATATCTCAATTGAAGGTCAATACCTCAGTTTAAGGTCAATACATTACTTTACGTGCAGTACCTCAATTGAAGGTCAATACCTCAGTTTAAGGTTCACAGCTTGCCGCGGCTGTCTTAAGCTCAGTATCTCTCTTTAAGGTCAGTACTTCAGATTAAGGTCTACACCTCCGTGGCAATGTGGTGCTTCAAGGCCAAGACGTTGCCTCAACGGCAGTATTGCTACTGAGGTTAATACTTCAATTTAAGGTCAATATCTCATTTTGACGTTAATACCTCTCCAATTTATTTTCTAAAGTGGCAATACAGTGCCCCAAGCCCAATACCTTGTCTCAAGGCTTCCAGGAGCAAATGCACTCACTATTATTTTAATTGGTATTTTAGACCTTTATATGAACATGATCTACAATTCTCTCAAAGGAAAATCGTTAATCTAGTGGAATATTTTCTCTTTGAAAAAAACACGAGTGTAACTTATGAGTGGGCATTATAAAAATAACACCTAAACATTATTCTGCTGATAAGCAATTACCCTTGTTGTGAAATTATCATTTATTATATCTTGGTTTCCATCTTGGTCTTAATGAAGATTCATGGGGTGGAAGGATCCGTGTCATAGAGATTTCTGAAAAGAACCATGGGAACTATCGAGATGTAGATTAGATGTAGTAAATTTACAAAATTATGTTTTTCTTGTAACTAGTTTAGGTATTTAAAATGTCGATACATTGCATATAAAAATATCTACAAAATGCTACCATTTGGGTTACTCACTGTGTAGCTGTAGTCTCAGTTCTGAAAACTTGACGATAGCCGTAAAAATCATTAGTAAGGTTTTTTACGTCAAATGTTATTTTGCAAAAATAGCTACATTAACTCCTGCATATTTAATAGTATTACAAAAATTAGATTCAAGCAACCAAATTCATTTAGCAAGTGGAAAACATGTCCTAATGGACTGAGTGGCTTTTATAAGTAATCCGCCTAATATTTCCTGCAAAATATATTAGCTACGGCTCTAATTGATTATGAATAGTTGGTTATAGAGTAAAAGTGTATTTTAGAACATATTTTTATTATTTGTGTTTAACACAAGGTTAAGAACAGACATAATTAATTAATTAAATTCCAATAAAATGTCCTATTATTCACTCACTATTGTGTTGTCGTTTCCTCTAAGCAGTAAGGAATAAATAACGTTTGTTGCGTTGTGTGTCGAAGGTTACGTTCGATTTTCCATTAATAAAACAAGCATTTTGTTGGCTGATAATTTACATCATCAATTCTGCTGTCCTGCAATGATACGTTGTTTATAAAAGCAGCGATCTGTTTCTGTGGTAACGCCCATCTTTGCATTTTCGAAACTCGGAAGCAGTGTCCATTTTATTAAACACGATGATTGTTTCGAATTTGTAATATAAAATGCACGAAGAGTGGAAATGTAATATTAAAGCGGAATTTCTGTGTAATCAAAATAATCAACATAATACAAGCTTTTGTAAATGGAATGAAGTGGGCTTGTTCGTTTAAATAAATGCCACTTTAATAAAGCCCTACGATTACAAGCAACAATTTAACCGGAAGTTTAGGTGCGGCAGGTTTTGTCTGGTTCCTAACACAGGTTGTTCTCTTGTGTACAAGCACGCATGCACACGAAAAAATTATTTCCACCGTAAATAACCCGGAATACAATAACAGAACACGAATACATTTCAAGAGAAATTTCGTGGCGCATCTACGAACCTGGAAAATTTCAAAGTGAATGCAGGATAGTCTTTCCTGCCGCTACGTTTTATACATGGAATTGGGGTATTAATTTTAATATTTCCATCGTAAACTCCTATTTTGCATACATAACAAATGCCTTGTTTGGTTATGTAAGAGCGTGCATGCTGATGTCTGTCCGACCTCGTAGTAGAGTAATGACGAGCTCCTTGCGTGCTACATCTTTACCCGTCTTATACACACGCCATAAACGCCGCTTCTACAGATGTTTTCCTTAATTAATAATTGTACGTAAAACGCCCAACTTTATTGTGACACTGACAGATTCTCATACATATATTCGCGCTTTCTGCTCATTCAAAAGCTCGGAACAAGTTGCCATTCGTTAGAAAATAATTTGCATACAAAATCATTTTCGTCTGAAAGGGACTACACTGCACACTATTTTGTAGATTGTTTCCGAATATATCTCGGGGAATTACTTGCAACACTCAACAAGTTAATAATAATAAATATTGTTGGCCATTGCAGCTACTTGTAAATCTTACACCGGAGCGCTTGAAAAACGACATTTAAGGCACTTAAGGACCGTGAAAAAATAACACCAACAGGAAGTTTATTTATAATTATTTGCTTGGAGTGTCCTATCTCGTTGCTAGTTTATATAAAAAATGTAAAAAAATATTTATTTTTCATTATTGCGTGTGATGTGTAGAACGCGCGCTGTTGTGACCGTTTTGGTCTTCTGTCAGAGCTATTGCAAACATGGTGTAGTTCAGCGGTTCTTAAACCTTGGTAATCCTCACGTTCCAATTGAAAATTTTTTAAGAATCTTTATTAATTACGATAAATAATACCGATTAAACTAATATTATGATCATTTATTGAATGTGAGCACAATAAAAATGTCCTGATTTGAATTAATACTTTTGTTTATGAAATCATAGCAGTGATCGAAATCTGTTTACTAACAGTATTAACTATTTGCAGCAATTAATACTAAAAGCCGTGTATTATGATTGACTTTTATTGCCAACTGTTTTTAAGCAAGCATAGATGACTGCACCACGACCTATGCCCTTTAGCCCTAAAAAATGTTGGCGCTCGAATTTCACCTTCTGATAAACATGAAGTTACTATTTTTTCTATGTAGTACATAACGTATAATATTATTTTATAGCAATCTTACAGTAGAAGCTTAGTTAATATACGAATTTCATTCATTTCATGTTGAGACAGTCTCATACAGGCCAAATGTTAACTTATTTTGACCAAGAAATAAATTTTTTGTTATTGTGGACCTTGGAAGCTTGAACTCAATTCACTTAAGCAATCACACATATTGGTCAAGTATGCCAATGCATCCAGAAAACAGTAGTATTTTACCACGAAACAACTACTACCGTATTTCTCATTGTAAAAGACTCATTTGACTGTATTTGACTCATATTTGCAAGCCACACTTCCCACACCATCTCTGTTTACGAATTACTGATTTAGTTGGTTGGATTCAAACGAGATGTTTTTCTTATTTGTTAAACCATGAATATAAGGACTTTAACATTTTAATATCGCTATGCATTATTCTGAAATGTTGTGGGCGTTTTTGTGTTGTTCTGGTAATATAAGTTTTTATCTACGTATCTACAGACAGTTACTGAGAAAGTTTGTTTTCAGCTCGTGGTGAGTTGGTAGTAGCCAAATTGCCGGCGATATTGTAAAATACTTTCATTATTTTTAATTTACATTTAAAATACACACACACACGCACAGCATTATGGTCCTTGGAGAACTTTTGCTTCTGTCACAACTGCCTTCCATCTGTCTCTGTTTTCTGCTAGCGCAGGGACAATTTCTTATTTTTAGTTGCTTTAGGTCATTTATTACATTGTCTTTCCATCTACCGCACGGTCTTCCTCTTGGGCGTTGTCCTTCTGGGATATTAATGAAGGTTCATCTCGCTGCTCTTATTTCAGGCATTCTCCACAGATGTCCCATCCATCTGATTCTTTGCGTCTTCACCCACCCTACTAAGTCTTGATCATCATTTAATTGCTATATTTTGTGGTTAATTCTTGGCCTCCATGCATTTAGGTCATCGTCCTGTATATTAGCCTCATCGCCTTTCTTTCGAATCTGTTAAGCAGTTCTTCACTTTTTTTGGTTAGGGTCCAACTTTCGCATCCGTAACTTAAGACAGATCTGATTAGTGTTTTATATAATTGCATTTTGCATTTCCTAGATACATTCCGCGATTTCATAATACTTAGTAGACTGTATAGATCCATAGAAAATTTAAAAAATTTGTAACAAATTGGGAAGCGATAAGTGAAAGACTAATAAAAGTCAATGTAAGCATGATGGGATAAAAAGTGACTATCCTATGCGTGAATGGCGATCCTCTAGTAGGTGTGAAGGACGAGTTCTCCGAGGAACTAAATCAGGAAATTCATAAAATCGGTAAATCGAGAGAGTTAATACTGTTGGGAGATTTGAACAGCAGAACCGGGAAGAAGGATAAGGACAAGGATGATAACGGAGATAGATTGATCTGACTGTGTGAGCAACATGAAGTGCGAATAGAAAACGGATTTAATCAGCATCGTCGGATACACCAATATACTTGGACACAACCTACTAGAAACTTAAAGTCAATAATAGATTACAGAATAACAAAACAGACAACAAAATTAAAAGTGCACGATGTTAAGAGTGTATAGAAGCGCCACATGTGGTGGCGATCATCACTTCCCTAGAGGGAAAATACTGTTTCCAACAATAAGAGGAAGCTAGACGAAAAATTGGGAGACGAGAATAGTGCTAGCACGCAAGAGCAGCACTATTTACACATCTAAGGGTGCGTACAAGCAGCAGACCAAGATGTCATCCGATTGTATGAACCACATAATAGAGCGAAAAGGCCGTATTGGTGAGATACACAGATTGAAGAAGAGATAAAAGATAAGAGAAGCAAATCAAAAGTACCTTACTACCAAAACAGACAGCAACAAAATAAGTTATAGAGCACCCCAAGCCAATGTAAGGAAAATAATATGCCAAAAAAGAATGAAAGTTGAGAAAGAAATTGTAAGAGTATAAACACCTACTTGGGGGGAAGAAAAAGTTCAGAGAGTTGGAGGTTCATTAAAAGCTTAAGAACGGAACAGAAAAAAAGGATATTATTACGACCATTACACCGCAATCATGGGAAATGTACCGGTACTTTAAGAATCTTCTAACAGAAAAAAGATTACAATATAAAAGCATATAAGAGGAAGCGATAATAAATGTAGAAGGCTCACCTATTATAATCACAATACAACAAGTTAGTAAAGTGTGCTTCGAACTGAAAAATAGGAAAGGTCCAGGACCTGGAAATATACCACCCGAACTTCTGAAATGTGGATTCGAAAAACTATGTAAATATCTGACAGAACTGTTCCAGAAACTTGCAGAAGGCGCGGAAGTCCCAGATGAATGGAGAATAGCACACATATCAACTATATACAAGAAAGGACGTAAAGACGTCTGTGAAAATTACCGCGGAATATCAGTCACAAGCTCTGTAAGTCGATTGTACAGAAGGTAGAAAACGAGTACAATAATTTGGAAGCCGGATTCCGAGCAGGCAGATGAACGTAAGACCACTTATTCTGTGTCGCCCAAGTTATCGAGAAAATGTTAGAAGTTAATCAGGAAATACATTTACTCTATGTGGACCTGAAAAAAGCTTATGATAGTGTTCCCCAAGGGAAACTTTGTGAAGCCTTAAGGAGAACCAATATCGATATCAGTTTGATGAGAGCAATTAAAAATCTGTATAAGAATACCGAAGCTAAAGTAAAAATCGAAACCAAAACAACTAACGGATTTAACATTACCAATGGGCTCAAGCAAGGACGTTGTCTGACACTGTCACTATTCAAAATTTACTTAGAACATGCCCTAAAAATTTGGAAAAGGAAGTCTGAGATTATGGGTATCCCACTAGATCAGAAACACACACACATATATAGACACTGAGCGCCGATGATCAAATAGTGTTAGCTCAAGATGCGGACGACATGCAGTATAGGACACGCAAACTGATGAAAGAATACCGAAAATGGGAACTAGAGGTGAACACAGATAAAACAGAATATATGTGTATAGGTGGAGAACTAGAGGACCTCATCTTGAATGATGGACAGAAAAGTAGACACTGTGACACTTACAAATATTTAGGTCTACATATTTCACTGGACGGTACCTTGGTTGAAGCCATACAATGCAGGAACATCGACGCAAGAAAAGCTATTACACAGCTAAATAGCATTCTCTGGTACAAATAACATCTCAAAAAAAAAAATAAGACACAAGTATACAACACAATAGCTAAGAGCATAGCAACCTACAGCTCTGAAGTCTGGCCATTTAAAAACGGAACGGAAAAAGCACTACTATTAATAGATTTGGACTTCTGGAGAAGAGCTGTAGGCAGATCTAGCAGAAACAGAGTCCGTAACGAGAGAATTATGGAGATCATGGGAGTCAAGCATATAATAGTAAACGACATTAGAACAAGACCCCTTAAATGTTAAGGGCATGTGCAACGCATGCCAAAGCAAATACTGAAATTGACACCACAAGGAAGGCGCAGAAGGGCAATACCTAGAAGAAGTTGGCGGGAAGGAATTGATAAGGAGATGGAAGTGAGAGGTCTGGTAGACTGTATAGGTATCGGTTTCCAGCATTTATACTGGCTTTAATTTCCTTAGTTATATCATTGTCAACTGTTATCATTGTTCCTAGGTATTTCATATCGTGTTTCACTTCGAAGTTTTTGTTTCCTATATTCACCTCTGTTTGATCTTGTTGTTTTTCTCGTTGTTCTATATTGAATTTTCTTCTATTTTCATTAATTTGTAGGCCGCATTGTTGGCTCATTTGTTGTATGCTGTTACTTATTTCTTCAATATCCTCCTTTCTTCTTCCTACGATGCATAGGTCGTCAGCGAAAGCAAGGTCTTCTCTTCTCGTGTAGATTGTTTATTTCACGTATTATTCTTTCCAATACTAAGTTGAACAGTAGGGGGGATAGTACGTCCCCTTGTTTCACACTACATCTAATTTGGAATTCTTTGGAGAGCTCATTTCCAATTTTGAATTTGCATTTGCATTTGATTTTAAAATATGCAGTTTTAAATTTCACTCACAGGATTTGAAATACATTTTAATATACGGGTGTAAGACAAATCGCCTTCTATTAATTTATTGTTTGGCACGCCACTTACTTTGTTTTGTAATTATTGCCTCCTTAGGTAAAACATATTTATGCGTTCTAACTATAACTGGTAGATGGGTTTTGTAAATTTTATAAACGTCTGTTACGAAGACATTGATCTGCAAATACTTAGCTTTCTATCTGCTGTAGAGACATCAATTTGCAGAGGTAATCTCCAAAACTAAGCTTCACGTGAGTAGGGAAAAGTCCAGGGGAGTTTTCAGTGTATGATGCTCACCAGATCGCCCCGTACCGTAGATGCGAGACAGTGGAGTAGAGAATGTGAGGAACGTAGACCCTGACCTGGCGTTGTGGGATGTTAGTGCCACATACTTAAGAACAATAGTAATAGTAATGGCAAGTTGCCCTGAATTAATTGGTAACTAGCCAAATGGTCACTAAATTCAAACAAGTAAAAGATAAACAAAGAAGAGTGAATTAAAAAGATAATTCGGTGGATAAAATTTTCAAAATATTGATTCATATTTGAAAATTCCATATTGTTTTGTATGGAAAATTGTAGGTGAAGGTAAAGTTAAATATATTTACTGATCAGTCTTGGGGTTAGTTGGCATTAGGTCTGGCAGCTAGAGGGCCATTTCTACCAATTAAAGGGGTTAAATGGCTGAGATTAACATTTTGAGACTTCTTATTAAACTAAGTGTTTGGACTTTCATGAAAATATGGTATTGCCGCCTTAAAAACGCAATACTTTAATATCTTCTACAGATGATAAAATGGTTCTAAAAACGTTTGCTGTATTACGATTACGATTTGTTGTTGTACGGCAAATTGACTTGGCTATGCTTATTTTATTTTAGAACCAGCTTGGCATTTATTCTTGTTATTCTAAGAATAATTAGGATGTTTATTTACTGTTTTCTGCAGATACCCTTTTTCATGGCTTATGACTTTTTGTAAATTATATTTTCCATTCGGGGGTGAGTTGGTAGTTACTAAATTGTTGTCCTTTTCTCCAAAACTTTGCTCACATTAATAAATGCCAATGTAATCCTACAAAGATTATCACTCTTTTAATTAAGTTAGATAATTGTTGTGACAAGTAACTAATTCATGGGGAATTATCCGATCAATTTAAATATTTCAAAAACTTGGAATTTGTATTACAAATTTGATCATAATACCTCCTGTTTTAGGTCAATTCGTGGATTATCAACTCTGCTAATTAATAGACTACGAACTACTTCCCCAGAGAGTCGTCCCAAGGACTATTTTTTTCAGTTTGTTTGGTTGCTCCTCCTCTGTGACGAGTGTAGTTTTTTTTTGAGAGTCGAGTTCACAATAGCTGATTTACCATTTATAATAAAAAATATTTTCTATGTATCCATTGACTAATTCGTTGCCCATTCTGTGGGTATACATATCTACTTTGCAATCACAATTAACTCAGGCTAATCATTGTCGAACGAACCTTTGGGGAAGAAACGTCTGCGTTTTACTCTAAAATAATAAAAATGTACCTGATCAGTTAGCAGCTCATTCACGTGTCCACAAAATTATGATACTATACAATAATTATCAATAATGATATACATTATAAACTTTTTTTAAGATTTTTTTTAAGACATCAATGTAAAACTAGTACAGGCACATGCAGTGGACGTGTGCACGTGGAACACTCGTCCTCAGGAATACACTAAACAAAAACAAATATCTAAAATGTTTGAAGCTGCTAGAATTAGGCGGAGATTATACAGTGTAAAACTAATTCGCTGTTAACAGAGACATGTAGCAACCCGAAAATTTGTACAAACATGTTATTTTTCGCATTCTATTCAGGAAAGTATGTTACAACTACCACCATGGGTATTTTATTGATTAAATTGCAGGCATAATCCCCAAAAGGGCTCATTTGAATGTATATTATTTTCTGTATCATATTCGGTACAAATCTATTACAGCCATCCGCATGTGCAGGTTATCCTTTAAATGTGATTTTTATCAAGCAATATGAGAAAGTTCTGGTGTACTACAAAAAGAACAATCAAAATACAAAAATATAGCAGTGTACATGATGTTCTAGTAAAACAAGAAATGGAAAAAGCAGTCAGGAGAATGTGTGAATATAAACCTGTGTCGTAAAAAAGGGAAACATCAGAAGAGTGAATAAGATTAACAACTACTAGGGTTTAAAAAAAAAGGAGTACAAGCATAGGATTGCAAATACAAAAATTATAAGGTTTCCATTAAACAAAATGCTTTATTTTTATAGCAAAATATTTTTTTTTTTTGTTAAATACATATCTTATATCTCTGCACATCTATATAGGGTGTATCAGACATACGAGGATGGTTCGATAACTACGTGGCCTAACAAAGAAAACGCAAGTGTTTTTCGGCAAAAACATTTTATTTTTCAATATAGTCTCCTGCTCGCTCAACACACTTGTTCCAACGATATTCCAAATTAGCAATGCCTTCATTGTAGGTCGATGAATCCAAGTCCTCGAAGTAGCTATTTACACCTCGGAATTAGACGAAAATCGACGAGCCATTTTTTCGGGTTTAGAAACAGACCAGACGATAATCGTTGGGAGCCAAATCTGGGGAATAGGGCGAATGGGGCACTAATTCAAATCCCAATTCATGCATTTTGGCCGTTGCAATCGCAGACTTGTGGGCAGGTGCGTTATCTTGATGGAAGAGCACTTTCTTCTTTACCAAATGAAGCCGATACTCTTTAATTTTGTCGCTAAGTTGTTGCAACAAATTGGCATAATACTCGCCATTTATTGTTTTCCCATTTTCTAAGTAGTCGACCAAGATAATTCCATGAGAATCGCAAAATACGGTTGCCATAACCTTTCCTGCTGACAAAACCGTTGTTGCCTTCTTTGGTGGCCGAGAACTTTTGTGTGTCCATTGTTTGAACTGTTCTTTGGTTTCGGGAGTATAATGGTGGACCCAGGTTTCATCGACGGTTATGGAACGGTGCACAAAATCCTTTGGATTGTGGCGAAAACTTGCCGAAAGGTCGCGAGAAACACTCACACGATTCAGTTTTTGTGCCGGTGTGAGCAACCGCGGCACCTAACGCGCCGAATTGTTTTTCATTTCCGATTCGTCAGTTAAAATTCTGTGCACACTGTCATTTGAGATACCCACTATGTCTGCTATCTCGCGCACTTTTACTCGACGGTCATCCAATACGATACGCTGGACTTTTTCAATCATATCCGGGGCAGTAGCAGTTTTTGGACGTCCACTACGGGGTTCATCATTTGTGCTCACACGACCACGCTTAAATTCGGCAACCCAGTTTTTAACCATTGAAAACGAAGGAGCGGATTCCAATAGTGTTGAATCCAGCTCTGCTTTGATTTCGGTTGGTGTTAAGCCTTTCAAATGAAAGTACTTTATCACTGCTCTCATCTCAGTTTTTTCCATTGTTTACAAAATCACACTAGATGTTCATTTTGGCGTACTGTCAACACAGGCTAATTGCCAGATCGCTGTGTACTGTCATAATTAATCTAATTAAGGATAGTTCAAAAGAATGGTAAAGAAGGTTCCTCCGAATTCGCGCCATCTCTGTGTTAGGTCACGTAGTTATCGAACAATCCTCGTAGGTACAAATATTTAACCAGTAATAGATTGGCTCAAGTAGAATTCAATGGTACTATTCATTTTTTAAAAATCATTAAGTTTATTTTTTTGAATTAAACAATAAAATAAAATTTTGTTTGAGAACTGCTGATGATAAGCTGTAGAAGGCTATTACCTAATTGTAAAGTAAATCCAAAGTGGCAAACACGTAAAAACTTGTCCGGCTTGTGATAAATAGAATATAAATTACTGACTTACCTAATAGTATTGGTTTGTGGCAGGTGATAAGAAATGTTTTTGCACTTCTATCTTACTCTCTTTTGCATAACATGTCTTTGAACTCAAATTTTTGTTATTATCCTGTGGTACTCAAACAATTTTGGGTCAAATTTTCATTTATTATTTTCTCATATCTTAAGGGTCCCATTGCCAAAGAAATGTTTTTTCTAGTTTGTATATATTGTAATCTACCATCGAATTTAATATTTGTACCTATTTCTGATATAACCTGTATATTATCTTTTTAAAGACACCAACGAATGCGTGGACCGTAACCTAAGGGTTCAGCAACTTTTAAATTCATTCCTATAACTTCACTAAAAGTTCAACTAATTTAATTGGTGAATTTTAGTTCGATTTGCAGGCAATACTGGCAATGGTCTAGCATTTGCAATCATTCTCAAGTTAAGAATTTTGTTTCTTAAATAAACTTAGAAATGAGGTTGGATTGGTTCTGCGTAGCAACTTTGTTGATTGTGTTCTGTGTCTTCAAAAACGATTTAAAATACGTGGCAAGTGATTGATCGTATGATTGATCGATTAAATTGGTGAAATAATTTGACACCAAGTCATCCATTAATTTTTGTGACATGAAATCGTCCGATTTTTCTCTGCATCGTACAAGGATATTGAGGAAGAACATAAATTGTTATCTAACAGTGTTAATATACCGTTACTACGTGTGCTGCAGGAAAGTGCATTATAATAGTTATCAGTAATTAGCAATGGACGTTACAAAACCACTTGATAAAAGTTTGCTCGTGAGATTCTATATGAAATTAAAGGAAATATTCTAATTTAAACGCGTTATTTAATGAATCCACTAACAGAGTGTATAATAAAGTAATAAAATTGAAGATGGAATAATATATTTTATCGAACGTTCAATTAATCTAATAAATATTTCTAGTTGTAGAGGTTTCTTTAGAAGGGAACCCGTTTAATAGAATTGTAGTTTACATTTTTCCTCAATTAAAATGAAGATTATAATAATGTTTGTTTTGTTCTAGGTGAGCTATTACTATGACTAAGTAAATCGCCTCTGCGTCCAGAGCCAGGTTTGTAAATTTAATTACTAAAACGTCAATATGGTTTAAAATACGACACTGCGTTTATAATATTTATAATCCCCAGACGACCGTTTCAAAAGCAGCCAAAAGACTCTAATCTGCTCGAAAGCTGCGGGTTATTAGGAGGATCTCCAAAATGATTTAGATTACACGTTGAATTTGGCGTGGTAATGTATTGCTCAATACACATGCATTTAAATATAACTAGGTTATTAAGAGGGTAATCCAAAATTATCTCGAAACACGTCACGAACGCATTAGATTTTATATGACGTGTTTTAGTCGCACTTTTATATCTAAATGGTCCCCGGTGATAAGAAATTTCCAACAAAACCGTTTCTTGCATTCTATTGTAATGCGACAGCTTGTTTTGTAGAGTTGATGAGGTTCAAATTTACATAACCAGTTACTACTGAATGTACACGTTGCGATGGAATTGTTTTTAGTTTTTGCAGTACTTCGAGAGTGTAAAAAGTTAATTGCAAATTTATGAAGGGTATTTAACGAATTAAATTTTATATAGTCTCTTGATGGCTAATCGAAGGCATACTTGAACTTTAAGCCTATAGACTTTCTAGCCTACGTTTATTTTTGATGTAGTTCCGCTTTGCTACCGAGAGCGATATGATAAATACAATTACAGGGTAATTATCTCGGTGAATGTTTGGTAACACTAAAAATGCATGCTTTGGGGGCAAATATGCAGTAAGTATGAATATATGTGTCCTAGTTTACACCAAGTGATGTTTAGCGCGGCTGTTGACTCTAAATTAGGTAATAATCAGACAAAGAGGACCTACATGTGTAGATATGGTTAATAAAGGATCGTATGACCAGAGAAAATGACCACCCAGTAGAAAAATTTTAATTTTGTTTGTGTACACATTTGAACGGCAGATGAGCATAATATACGAAAACGATAGTTTACTTTACGATTTTATGTATATTTCAATGTAAATCAGAATCAGTTCAACAGTTATTTGTCAGATCCAAATTTTATTCAATTTCCAATAATTTAAAAGTCTGGTTATTTCTAGTATTCAACCGAAATGCCACGGTTTATTCTTATTTTGAATATCAGAATACATGCAATTAAAATCGTTAAAGCCAGCGAAATATCCAAATTTGGAATGCTTTTAAAATGTCAGTGTAAATATGTAATATACATATTTTTATTTAAACAAAAAAGCAACGATTTATGTATCTTCACTTGTAATAATTATCTATCTCTATTATTTGCATGTTGTGTCTGAATCGTACTACCACCATATATGTTTGACGATAATATATCCCAGTATACAGGGTGTATCAGAAATAAGATTGGCTCAAGTAGAATCCTATGGTACTATTCATTTTTCAAAAATCATTAAGTTTATTTTTGAATTATCAAATAAAACAAAATTTTGTTTGAGAACTGCTGATGATACATAGAAAATTCATTTAAGCTGTAGAAAGTTATTACCTAATTGTAAAGTAAATCTAAAGTGGAAAACACGTAAAAACTTGTCTGGCTTGTGATAGCGACAGCAGACTGAATAGAAATTACTGACCTATCTAATAGTATTGATTTGTGGCAGGTGATAAGAAAATTTTTTCCACTTCTACCTTACTCTCCTTTGCATAACATGTCTTTGAACTCAAACTTTTGTTATTATCCTGCGGTACTCAAACAATTTTGGGTCAAATTTTCAATTATTAGATTTCTCATATTTTAAGGGTCCCATTGCCAAACAAATGTTTTTTCCAGTTTGTATATATTGTAATATACCATCGGATTTAATATTTGTACCTATTTCTGATACACCCTCTATATAAAGTTGTTAGACAAAGTAGTTAAAGAAATACACAAAATATAGTTTAGTGAAACATTTTAGATTTTAAATGCAACAGGATGGTGTTACAGCCCGTGCCTATAGGAAATTTTTTCCGTAGTAGGCGACTGCTAAAATTCTGTACAACTGCTCTTTACTTGGAAATTATTAGTAATTTGTATAAGGGCACTTGTGAAACGTAGCGTATGCTCACTGCACCATTTGGTTTCAACAAGATGGTGTTACAGCCCATGCCTACAGGAAATTTGTACCATAGCAGGCGACTACTATAATTTGACTGTATAACTGCTCACTATTTAGAAATGATTAATATCGTTTATAAGTGCGTCTTCGAACCTCAGCATGTCTCATTTAAATTCAACGGGATGGCGTTACAACCCGTGCCTATAGTAAACTTGTTCCTTTGCAGGCGACTTCTAAAATTCAGTGACAGTACAATTGCTCTTTAATAGGAAATGATTAGTAATTCGCATAAGGCTACATGCGAAACGTAGCGTATACATACCGCGCTATTAGGTTTCAACAAGATGGTGTTACAGCCGATGTCTATAGGAAATTTGTACCATAGCAGACGACTACTAAAATTTAACAGCGTATCTGCTCGCTACTTCGAAATGATTAATATCGTAGATAGTGTGTCTTCGAAAGTTAGCATGTGCATACCGTCTCATTTAGATTCAACAGGATGGTGTTACAGTCCGTGCTTATAGAAAAATTGTACCATAGCGGGTGGTTACTAAGATTCTGTGACTTGTTATTTGTAAATTATTAGTAACTTTTATAAGGCCGCCTACGATACGTAGCATATGCACACCGCACTATTTGCTTTCAACAGGATGGTGTTACACCATACACCTCAAAAGGAATGTGTACCATAGCAGGGGCTACTAACATTCAGCGACAGTACAACGGCTAATTACTTAAAAATGATTAATAACTTCTATAATTCCGCCTGCGAAACGTGTTATTTTGGTTTTAACAGGATGGTATTACAGCACATACCTTTAAGAAATCAGCTCAGGCGGTGTTCTCCATGGATATGGCAACATACACATTGCCAACACGTTCACCTGATTTTATGGCGTGCGACTATTTCTTCTGAAAGTACCTCCAAAGTAAAATTGATATAAATAGCAAATTATTGAGAACTGAAGCACAACACTATTCGCAACCTTGGCATTAGGTCGTTAGTTATGTTACAGTATAATACAATGGAAAATCTTTGTTGTTGACGTTCTTATTTTGGTTCATTAGTAGTCTTTTCGTCTGACAACTGTACACCGGCCTTTTCTCTGCCACGTACTTCTCCATAGCGTAGCAACACCTAAGACCTACAGTAGGAATTCCCAAAGGGGTCGATATCGCCCCTCAGGGGTTGATAGAACCTTGAAAGGAGTCGATGAACTTGTAGGGGTTGATTGGGGGTCGATTAACCTGTAGGGGTCGGGTGGAGGTCGATGAACTTTTAAGAGTATTTTGGGAGTTAATTATCAAACAAATAGTTCTTTAGGCGAGGCCGGATTTAACCACCTGAATACTGAAAGTAAATTAAATAAATATACCAGAACGTTGCGATTTACAAAAAATATTAAGTAATTTTGAAACAAACATTCCAAACAATATATCTAAACATCAAGCCAAACCTTAATAATATAAATATGATATTTTTATATTTTTAAGTACTTTTTGTACTATTATTCATAAACATGGAACATTTTTGTACAATAAATTATTATTGTAATATTTTGCGTATTTTTATCAGTCGATGAAAACTGTGATAGAGCTGATATACACAACTGACTAAAAACTCAAAATACTTATCATAATTATTTTGAAATGTTTATCAATATGTGTTTTGGGTGCTATATAGAGGGACAAAGGTCCTTCTAAGAATTCTCTTTGCTTCCGTTTAGATAATTAGGCATTAAAGAAGGTAAAACATTTTGTGTTGATGCTTAAAAGAAAAGTTTAAAGTTCTACTAAATTTAAATGTGTGTGTATATATATAGCGAGTTTGTTACAACATTCGTCGTTTCCCGCATCCAATAACCCAAAGTTTTCTGTGTTGAGTGTCTTCCTGGGCTAACTGTCTACTTGACATTGCCTCTTGCACTGCTTCCCCCAGGTTCTTCGGGGTCGACCTCTCTTCCTTCTTGCGACAGGGAACCATATCCAAATTTTCTGTGGCCATCTAATTTTTTCCATACGATTTAGATGTCTATACTACACTACTCTTTTCCTCCGTATTCTATGTATTATATCCTCTTCCACTTTCATTCTTTCCTTGATAATTTTGTTGGGAATATTTTCATTTCTTGAAACTCTGAAGCTTCTTGCTAGGGCATCCATCTCGAGTGCTTGCAGTCTTCGATTTTATTTTTTGTTTACTTCGCAGACTTTTGAGTTGTACAGTACAATTCTTTCTACAATAGTCTGGTATATTCTTCGTTTTGTGCTGTTTCTAATTCCCTTGCTCTACCATAAACCATTTAATAATTTTTTTTGTAAGAGGTCGATGTTTAAGCAGGTTTGGAAACCCCTGGGCTACAGTTTAACGTCGAATCTGAAAGACAGAAATTCTAAAGCATTACGACCCCGCGATTATCATAGTAATGCTAATCTATTATTGTGGGTAAAATATACAGTCCGTCTCATGTAAAACCACGAACAACTGGGATACAACGACATCCCGGATATAACGAGCTTTTACGAAGGATATGTGTAGCATTGTTTCTGTATTGTATTTTTCGGAAACAAGGGAAAACATTTATAGAATTTCTAACTTGTGTGACTGGCAATATATTTACTTCTAGACCAACAGAAACATGGTGAAGATTGTAATCCAAATAAGGTACAAATTTGAAAAAGGTTTTTCCATTGTTTAGATAATCTTTAAATTTATTCCATTTTTCTATAGATATTATGTGTTGTACAGACAACATATTTAACTTAATAAATAGCTTCAGGCGTAATTTCAAGTATTTAAGATTTATAAAAGACAACAACTAGTGAGCAGCGGCTTGTCATAGGCAACATATCTGCGTTTTTGTATTTATTGGCGTTTTTGATAGTTTATAACAGGGATGAGGTTTTTTCTTATAAGAAAAATGGTATTTGAATACTATAAGTCTTGGATATTATATTCAATGGACAATTATTTTCAGTGTTTCAAGGGTCTTCTTATAACCCAGGTAAACTCTAGTATTTTTGGTTGTGGTATTGTTTAAGCTTTTGCACCTTTGTCTTGCTAAACCAAGGATCGCAGGAGCAATTTAAGAGTTATTAGTACATTATATATTTTTTCTTATTGTTTCTCATGTTGAAAATCTGAGCGTTGTAATAAGAAGAAGGGTTCTTCCCACATACATTAAAGCATAACTGTGTTGAAGGGTTTGCAATTTCAATTAGGAAGTGGGGTTTTTACGGTATCCTAAGCAATATTCTAGGTTACAAATAACTGTCTATCTTGATTACATCAAATTAGGTTTTCAGAAATGTTCGTTAAATCTGTTTACTAACCGTATTCTAAAAGCAGGAAGATTTCCATATGTTTCAGAATGGAGTTTAATAATGAGTGACCACACGATTGTTTCATAGCAGGCAAAATCTAAACCATTGCATGTTATGCTTCCAAGTTTAATGGTCTCCTCTTCCGCTGGTTAAAACGGTGAAGTTGGCAAAGCTTTCGTGATATTCCATCCCTAAGAGCAGTCCCATTACTCGTTCTCTCGATAAACGTTCAGAAAACGACGTCAGCCAACTATTCGAGATAATGAAACACTCTTAAAAATGTGTTAGTTGCTTTAGAAGCGCACGAGGTTCCGCGTTTTGCAGTCTGATAACCGAGGTCAAGTGGCTGACATCGTAATGAAAATAACGAAATGAATAATGAATAGAATATCCGCATTTGCGATTGCACTCGGTCTTGTTTGTCAAAGTTCGTTCTCTCTGTGCTTGGTCTCGGAGATTTTCCTCGTCTCCGGACTAAAAACTGAAGGGCCGGATGGGTATCTTACGGTTACATCTCGACTGATATTACGATCAAAACAGCGCTCTGTGAGCGTTTGAAAGCGGCATTCAACCATAAAGTCGCTCATAGCCCCGAGCGCTCTCTCTCCAAAAATGCAATTTGGGGACGTAAGAACATTTGTATACGCTCACGATGTTTGCCTAACTTTATATTGCGTTGGTGCAACGTTATACAGCGACTTTTTGTTTGTCAGGATTATTTGAATTCTCGATTCTGATAAGCTGATCGGGTTTCCTTGTAAAACGCAGCTTTTTTGATTAATTATTCCAGCACGCGAAGCAATCGATAATATTAAGCGCTTTCGGGGCTCAGAAAGAACGATAATTGTATCCTTGACTTCCACATTACCATGTTTCGAACTATACGTTTTATTTTCGCCCTTATTAATTTATAGAATACTTTCCCGCAATTTGATCGATTATTACCATTTTTAAACTCTACCTTAATAATTCATTCTGTTCCACTCTATTTTTAATATTTTGATATTTAAAATCTGGAATTTGGAAACAACTCAAAAACTTTCCGCGGACGAAAATTTGTTTGAAAGTAAGTTGCTGAAATGGAAGTTTCTCGAAGATAAAGTGAACTGTTCGCGAAAGTACTTCGTCCACTTTTTGTTTAAAAGCAAGTGGCTCAGAGATATTTTTGCTAGAAATTGCTCAAAAATCCCTTTTCATGGGAAAGTTATTAGGGTGGAAATTTGTTTGGATATATTTTTTTGGAACTAGAACTGCGTGAAGATATCTGAATAAAAAGGCACTCAAATGGAAAAGTCTTTAAACATACTTGATATTTGAGTGGACGAGAAGAAATTTTACACAGATTGAGGAATCGTGCACACTAGAAAAATCGATATCGGATGTTTGGAGTAAAATGCAGCAGTTGGACCGTCAAGAATTCAAAAAGGGTTTAATGCGAATTTGTGGAACATTTTAAGATCTGTAACCTAATATTCATAAATAAAATGAGACAAATACTTCTTGTTATAATCTATCTCTTGAATGTAACTTTGTTACCATTGAAACTACAATTGACTAACTTTCTCGAAATTTAAGACCTAGTATATTGTGCGGTGTACTCATTCACTACTATGGAGTTTGTATCTTTTGAGAATATGTAGCAAAAGTTTTGATTTAATGCAGTGAAAACGCTTTATTCATAATTGTATAAATGAACTATAACACGGTTGTTGTATGTATTTGCGGTGGTTATCCATAAATACAATAGTGTTTATCGAATTATAGATAACAGGTTTTCATTTTATACAGGGTATCAATTTGAAAACGTACAATGTACAATATATCTCTGGAAGTAAAATAGGTATTGAACATTTCTACAAAAGGTTTCTACAGAGTGGAGGGGGAATCTTTATGACTCATAAGGTAACCTTCCTCATTCAACCCCCATTCAAAATAGTAGTTTAAATGTTTCCATTATTCTTCTCTAAGCAATAGTACAATCGAATCTCAAATTATCTCCGAAACTTTTGGAAAGTTTTGTTGCTGAATAGCTCGGATCTCTGGAACTATTCTTTCTTGCAGTTGTGCGATGGATTGAAGCTGAGTTTTGTAGACAACCATAGAGGTCTCATGGGGTCAAAATCTGGAGATCTTGGTGGCGATTCTATTTTTCCGAAACGAATATGGAAAAAAGTGTTTGCTACTACTGAATAGCATTTTCTAAGAGCTTTTCAATGAAGTATCAGAAAGTGGATGTTACCATATGAAATGAAAGTTACCTTATGAGTCATGATGATTCACCCTCCATGTTGAAGGGAACGTTATATTTGTTGTTCAATAGTTGCTTAATCGATTGAAGCTACTTAGAACCTCGAATACATTGACAACGTGATTGTATAACCCTCACAACCGTACTTCTTCGGTAGATTTAAACATATCAAAACTTGTTGAAATGGCACCAACTGTCAAAGGCATGTTTCGTGTTTGTGAGGTTATGTGAATTTGTTGGTCAACAATTTTTTAATTAACTGAAGCACTTCGAAGCCTCGAAAACATTGGCGATGTGATTTTATAACCCTCATAACTGTGCTTATTCGGTAGATTTAAAAATATCGAAACTTGTGGAAATAATGGCGTCTGTAGAAGGCACTTTTCATGCTTGTTAGGTTATGCGTATTTGTCGGACAAAATTTTTTTTAATAGGTTGTAGGTACTTCGACCCTCGAAAACATTGGTGATGTGATTCTATAACCCTCACAAGCGTGCTTATTCGTAGAGTAAAAAATATCAAAACTTGTCGAATTAGCGGTTTCTGTCAAAGGCATGTTTCTTGTCTGTGAGGTTATGTGTATTTGTTAGTCAACAATTTTTTAATTGGCTGGAGGTATTTGGAGCTTTTTTTTTCCATTCATTCATACTACATATTTGTCATCACCAACTGTTTACTTGACTGAGGTACTTCGCACCTCGAAAAGATTGATGATGATTATGTAACTCTCACAAACGTGTTTATTCGGTGGATTTAGAATTATCGAAACTTTGGGCTTGTTTTTTGTTTATGACATAATGTATATGCTTCGTTCAACAAGTATTGATTGACATAAACAAGATAGCCTTGTAAGAACATTGGTGACGTGATTCCATATTTCTTATAAGCACGCGTATTCAATACATTTAAACATATCTTAAGTTTTCAACCAAAGTCTTAACATTTCAAGACCAGAAAGATGGGAGTGTATTGCTTTTATTTTTTATAATAATCAGAAAATAATAAAAAACAAATTATGTTAAAAGTGTTCCATTTGGAAATCATCATCATCATCATCATCTGACATGGAGCTGAATCGATAGTCGATCCTGGATACGCCAGGCCCACCTCATGCCAGTAAGGTGAGTAGGAATTTCCGGGATAGGGCGGGATCGGGTGGGGCATTGCACAACGTTAGCATGCCTGCAATGTATACCGCAAGGCACCGCTGTTACAACACCGGGTAGTTAGTAAGCTACGCATCAATGAGATTTTGAGTACGCACCCGGGACAGTTATAATATCTATTAGCTTCGACTAGACTACAATACTAGACTGCTTGATCACTTAGCTGCTCTCCTCCTCTCGCCCTCGTTTTGCTGGTTTCCTCGTTGTTTACTTGCTGACCTCCGCCTTGTCCCCTTTGATCGGTCCGCCTATCGAGCCGAACCAGCACCCCAGCATCAGCAGCAGTAGAAGGTGGTCGCTGGTTCCGTTGATCGTTGGTACTCCCTCAGTCCTCCCCCTTGGTCCTCTCCCCCTGAATAATTCTCGTGCACTTCTCACTAAATTGTTTTGTCCTAAACCGCGTCCGTGCGCACTCTCGTCTTATACGCGCAATCCGTACGACTGGAATGCTTATTCAGAAGCTCTTGTAACGTATAGAAAAGCGATTTAACTATCAATAGTGGATTAATAATGCTAATGAACTAGACGACGTACATGAATCCACTAATGCAATTCAGTAGGTCTTTTTTCTTCTATTTGAAGTTATAAATTATTATTATTTTTTTTCTTAATAAATTCTTGGTAATTTACTCACTAACAGAATATTTCCCATCACCACTCCCTTTTCTAGCTATGAAATTTGGATAATTAAATCGATTTTTAGTAGCGTAATTTCATGTGGTTCCTACAAGCGTAATAATAATGATTTCAATTATGAACAATTATTTATTTATTTTTTCCACTTATTATTCACACAGTCAACTAAAACTACACTGAATTAAAGAATAAACTTACTGGCAACAAAATGAATGAATTGGCTAACTAAAACTAGGGTAAACAAATGCATCAACTAAGTTTAAACCACTAAGCTAGCTGACCTATTCATATTTAAGAATTATGAAGTAAATTATTGAAATACACCAAATAAAAGATATGGCAAGATATGGTAAACTTCGAGAATTTCCTGTTGCAACCGTTTCTGAGAAACCACCCTCGCTCCGTATTAAAGTCTATTTTTAGCCCAACGCTTGCCCTGATCTTCGAGCACATGAAGCTCTTTGTTCGTATTCGACGACCGTTTTTAGACCCACGCGGGAATTTGCCCTAAACGTCCCTAAATGATCTAATTTGCGACTACCATTAATTATTTGAGCAAACTAACTGGCTAAAAGTTTGCTCTAATACAATACTGTAATTTATTTAATTTAATTTGAACACTTATGTTTAGAAACACGCACTAAACTTCACAAAAATTTCCTACAATCGTGGAGCAAGTGTAAGCACGTCCGTTCGCCTCAACTTCTCGACGCGGAGTCCGTTAAAAGTGTTCCATTTGGAAATGAAGAAATATAAATGGAAATCATATTCGTAAATCCCCGGTACATTGAATTGCTCAGCTTATTTTGGCTAATTAAATAGGGGTGCAGCTGGAGTCTAATATCTATGCGAGGTTACTTGCAGGTTGGGGGTTGCATTAGAACTTAACAGCTACAAAAGTGCGGCTTATATGTGCATCTACAGTTTCCATATTTGCAGAAGTTATCAGTTCACGTCATTTCTAGGAACCCAAATAGTTTTCATATTGAAAATTTAGGAATATGCAAACTGGCTGTGATTTAATTATTACTTTGAGACCTTAGTTCTGTTGTTCCCTCAGCTAATACCTTGTAAATTGTAATTTGAAAATGCCTTGTTATAGCTTAAAAGAGGATCATTATAAAATTAATCTACTAGTTTTAAAATTTATTTTTTAATAAATGGAATATTATTCGAAACTGATTTTCAGACACCACCCTGCTTTAATCTAGAATTTATACCCGACTGTTCAAATAATTATAGTTAGATATTTTCTTGTTACTAGTTTGTTCATTTATCGCGCTATTTTTGTGCACTCGTCTAGACGATATTATTCTAAGCTAGTACTGCAACGAATTATAATGACACAATAGACCTGTATAATAATCTTGGTTGCTAGTATTTCTATTTTAGAATAAGTGTTATGAGTATACAGTTATAATAACCTTATGCAACAATTTTGGAAGTAGAAACGACAAAATATATGATCACAAAATGCTTCACCCGTTGTTTTGTAAAATGTTAATGTCTGCCTGCGTCACATTACTGCTTAAAGTTGGTGTAGGAGCTGTGTGTGATTAATATGCGTAACTAAATAATTCTTATGATCGTTGTACCGTTATCTTTATGACTGCATTTCAAAGTGTGTTTACATTGTTATGCTTTATTACTTTTTATACGTATATGAACTTTGCAGTGAAATTTCAAAATAATTTTGTCATTAAATCTAGACTGATAGAGTGGTTTCTTTTTTAGCTGACTGTCTATAGGGCGAGTAAAAATTTAAAGCCATTTCTGCTGGTTTAGAAAAAATTGTTTTGTATGAAAGTTGTTGCCTACATGCTAAGGTACAATAATTTTGTTAATCAGAAACTTTGAACTACAGGAATATAATAGTAATATCTAATATATTTTTATCCTGTTTACATTGTAAATTGTAAAGATATTTTTACTTTAAGTGATTACCAAAATGACTCGAATAAGCTAAAATAAGCGTTTTCTATTGTCGTTAATAGAAGTCTTTTCAAGTTGTGTTTTTTGAACTAACCTACAATATATTGAAGCTTAAAATAAGGTGAGAAAGTAAAGGAAAAAATCATAAATACTGATGAAAAAAATTGTGAAATGCCACCCAAAATAACAGCAAAATCAATCTACGTTTACGATATATGTAAACTTAATTTACAAAATCATTTTCCCTTATTACAAACTATCGTCATCCTCTTAGAATGGAATCTATACAACCAACAATATGAATCTAATTTTCTTCTAATCATTAGAAATGAAACTAATTTATTTTATGGTATACTACACGCATTGTCTTATACATTGGCTGTAGTCCGCTTTCTAGTATTCACGTAGTCTTCCCAGGATGGACAGGGAAACGAATATGATTTATCGATTTAATTTTTGATTGCAAGGTTGGCTTAGGATCTTTTTAATTTGTAATAATCTTCCATTGATTGTCATGTAAGACTATTTGAATTCATATATAGAATATGTAATGCTCTACAGGTAACAGGACAAGAAATCGCCATGGTACGTACGTCTATCTTCATATATCACACTTTATTGAAAACCGTTGGAATATAATTAACAAAAAATCAGAAAAGAAATGTTCTGTTGGAACAACTTATAACAAACTTAGCTAAAGCAAGGAATGCATATTATTTAAAACTGTTTAAAAGTGTCGATTAGAAAATTATCTTAAGAGTATAGTCTATTTTTGATTCAGATTTAGAATATCATACTAAAGGGTGTGCTGAGTAGGCTAGTAGCAAAAGCGCTTCCATAAACTCTTAAAAAATAAAAGATATTTATGCATCACCGATATAGTGAAATACAAATTCAGTTCTGCAACCCGCCGCACAGATGGTCCCAATCCGGTTTTGGCAACTGTGGGATCTCTGGTATTTCTATTCTCTCTAGGATATTCAGTAGTAGGTCCCCTGGATCGCTGAGAGGAGTACGAAGTAGAGAAAGGCATTCCCCATAGTAAGACGTGAATGTTGCTAATGATTTAATTATCCTAATTATTGATAGTTAAATATTCTCTATATTAAAATCATTTAGTTTTAGTATTTATACAAGTATATCCTGCCTAGTAACTCTTCTCTGGAGTAGAAGTGTTTACACTTCCCGTTCGGAGCCTACGTTACACTATGTAGTCCCTTTGTGTATGTGTTACTTTACAGTGCGCAAAACAGCCTTAGGAGAGAAGATGGATGCATCTCGTAAGAGACAAAGCTCTAAAACATCTATAAAATGCAGTAAATTATTTTTTTGTACGATCAGGCTTGGGCGTTTAATTTTTACTGTTCATGCCCCAACTGCCACGTTTTAGTTTATCCAAAAGTTAATTATTTAAAACTTCTACTTGTCTCCCTTTCTAATGTAAAATTATAAGTGAACCCAAGATTATCACAGATGGTAAATCTCACGTACCATAGAACTATTGTTAGATTAATATTGCATAAAGAAGTTAATACATTTAAGTTGCAAGTGAGGACAGCGCACTTAAAACAAAATAATTCACATCTGATCCTTTAACTGTTTTATTAATTTCAAGAGGAAAGGCGTACGAGAATATTGCATATATTTTTATTTAACATTTTTTTATTGACTTGATAGTTTCAAAAACAAACATACTGAAATATGTAGATAAACATTTCATAAACCTAAACTCGAATTTGCAGGTTATAATAACAAATCTTGAATATGTTTGTTTACAATAGCATCAATATTGTATTCGGCTGCCGAGATGGCATAAGGAGACTGAAGTAAGGGGATTTCACTTCTTAGAAGAAAACATAAATGTTAAACAAACTTGCAGCGTTTACTACCTGTTTCGAAAACATTTCATTATTTCGTAATATAATTTAGTGCAGCATATTCTCAATGTAGAGAAATGTTTTTATATAGAATAGCGATGCAGAGATTTCGTGTCAATTCATCGTAATAATTAAAATATCTTAATACTGTGTAAATCTGTCTGTTAGTTTACTTTTATTCACCAAATCAGTAAATTTTATGTAAAGTGAAAATTAAGGTTGATTAAAATGGTTTAAATCATCTAACTAATATTGACTTTACTAGCTACGTTTAATATAGTATTATTTTTGAAAATTACACCTGAAAATCTCGCAAAACTTGCAAATATTACTTGAAGATTGTATTGTCTAAAACCTGTAACAGTATGCAACAATGCCTTCAGTTCCTCAAGGCAATATTGTACGTATGGTTCCGAGTAAGCAAACAAAATTTTATGCTAGTAACTCAAGATAATGGATGTGAATGGGAGTTTATTTCATCTGAGTTGTAACAGAACCACGCGAATGGACTAGCGAATGAATGAATAGGCATCGCCCAAATTTAGACGAAAACAGCATCTAAATCTTTATTGATCCACTTTTTTATGCGTAGCATCGTACGCTCGCTTTTACTATTTGAGCCCCGAGGCTCATCTGCACTTCTTTTATGGATTGGCAAAAAGTAATGCCCCGCAGTTCACTAACAATTAAGTTACAAGAACTGGAACACCGCATTTTGCACCTTTCAATGCAACAAATTAAACTAGCTGTAAATGAGGTTCCGCGGTAGGTTTTGTTGTTATTTAATGATGTGTTACCTTTACTTCCGTTCCGTACAAAAATGGAGAGCACCAGATATTGATGATTCATTATTTCTGGGAATTAATAGAAAAATACCTACAACCGTGGGCGAGGTGATTATATCTGACAAGGGTGAATCCTGTTTAGAGTAGAACGTGGGAGTTGTTTTGGCTAAATTTTATTCAATAAGGCACACCGTCACGGAACGCCCAGTAATGTGTATGTGTGGAATAACATAATTATGTAAATGTGTTATTTTGAAGATACTTTTATTTTTTATCTTAAAGTTCAAAGTGCTAGGTGGAAAGTTACAAGATCTTATCACGTAAGTTCTGTAGCTTATTAAAGTTTTGTTAAACTAACTTTTTAATTTTTATAGGCATTGTAAGCAGTATGTAGTGGTAGATCAAAGTTCAATCCATGCGGGGACTTTAAGTACTGGATGTACATAAGGAGTAATTAAATTAGTTCTAACTTAAGTATTTGGTTAACAACCCAGCAGCGTATATCTCTTTTAAATTGTGGAATAACTAACGAATGTTTTGAATGAACAAACAGAAATAATTTAATCAATGTCCCTTAAAAATAATCGTCCACAAGTCCACTAAATAGAGAAGAAGAAGAAGAAAATTTCAATGTTTGTATTTGTTATTACTATTCATGAAATTGCTTTTTATGCAACAAATTCAAAGTAAATTGTAGCAATTGCTGCTTTTTTTTATTTTTTGTTCTTAAGATTTTATTACAATGTCAGTTTCCAGTTCATTCCACTAAGTTCTTTAACAATCTCGTTGTCCCACTGCTGGACGTCGGCCTCTTCTCTGGTACGTGCTTCTCCTTACTAAAGTAGAAACACGATGGGCCTACAGTTTATCGTCGAATTCGAACGACAAAAATCCCAGAAAAGTTTTTAACGTTAAGACCCTACTGTTGCCAAAGTGGGATCGGAGAATAATGTGTGGTGGGTTGCAGCACCAGATATTTATATCCTGCCGTGATAATGCCGGGAATCAAACCCAAGCTATATTTAACATTTTTCGCAGAAAGGGAGCTCTGCCCACTAAGCTTCTACCACACATTTTTCTAAGTACTACAGTACGGGTTGGAACACTGCAAATATCTCTAGTACGGCAGATACGATAAAGGTATTGGCGGTTTAAAAATGACTTACGGTTTACCCGGAAAGTATATCACTTATTCAATAATATTTCGTAATTGTTACCTAACAGCTCTTGAAAACAAGAGAAGGTAAGAAGCTTGAACAGTTTTGTAAAGTTGTTACAGTTGCCTTGGTTCTTTTTGTGTTGTGTTGATGTTCCATAGGTTGGGTAGTGTGGTTACAGTAATCAGTTAATTAAGCAAATTGATTAAAACTGCTGAATTATACATCAGAAATGATTCAATTAACAGAAAGCGAACGACTTGTTGATTTTGCTGAACTGCTTAGAACTCAGCAGAAGGTTTGTACTTTATTTATCAATCTGCATAGAAGGTCAAGATTGAATGTCCCGCTCATTCTCCGGACCTGAATCCATTGGATTTCTTTCTTTGGAGAGATTTAAAATCTAGAATTAATTTGAACTATCAAATATTTTGGACGAATTGCAGGTGAAATAAGAACATCTTGTTAATGTAACTGCATGATTTGTGTATAAATTTGTTTATTGCCAAGAAATGTATATATTATTTATTACTCATATGGCCGTGGTGGAGCCTGGTGTCGGAGTTTCCAGGTCGCACTAGCGCCTCTAACTTGACCTAAAGGCTACCACCAAAGTGGTAGACGGGACCGATAGCTTTAAAACGCCCTCCGAAACACCACCAAGAAGTAAATGGTGACGATTTTGAGCATCTTCTCAAGTGATGTTATTTTTTTTTCTTATATGTATGTTTTCTTGTCATGTGTTGCTAGGTAATAAAGCAAATTACGAACTATTATTGTTGAGTGTTTTCTTCAATATCTCTAGAATTATTACAAATAGGGGTCTCAAACCTTATATCACTGAACTCGCAAGAAGAGTCCTACCGATACATCAGAAAATATACAGGATATTCTATATATATATATATATATATATAAAAAAAAAATCCGGTTAAATCCGGAAGTCCGTTTAAATCGCCAATACCTATCCGCCATATATTCGAACTAGAAAATGTTGCAGAAATCGCGGTTGCTGTATTAGAGATCTTTGTATTGTACCGTACCTTTGCCTAAGCCTATTTCCAACTACTACAATGTATTAAAAAAATCACACAGACAAATTATTAAATAATAATAAATATGAAACTCTCGGATGTCAAATCTACGTTTTTTTCCTGCAAGGGCTATAAAATTGAGGTCGCTTAGTAACTGGCCACGACGATTTATACCATTGCTTTCTTCTTCTGTGTCCTCTGTGCATAGGCCAATGGCCTGTTAATTACCTACAATTAGAAGGTTCTATGAGCCCTCTTTGAACGTATGAAGGCAGGAGGCTAGCCTAACCAGTCGAACAGAGAAGTTCCACTACATGGTTTACGATTGTCAAAGATGTTCGTATTGGACCAACGGCTTTATGTGCCCTCGAAAGCATGATCGGTTGCCTGTGTTACACCTTTCAAATGTTAAATACAGCTGAAAGATGGAATTTTCGTTAACATTTTATTTAGTACGAAAAAATTCCCTTGCGCCATTCTATTAATTTTATGTACCTATCACAAATGTACAGCTACATTAGTCACAGTGAAAAGACTTTGGAATAACAAATAATTTATACAAATGCCATTTTAATTACTTATAAAATAGTTTATTTTATTGACAATTAAATGTAATTTTTATGTATGTATTATATACATTGTTATGTAATATTTATTATTGTCAGTAATAAAGCGTGAAATGGAATGACTCACATACTAGATTTTTTATAGAGAGTTAGTAAAATGTGCAATCAAGCTTAAAAATGTGTAAAGCGACTAGATTAGTGTGAAATTTATTTAACATTTTATAATTGACTATTGCCTTGCCGCGTTAAAATTAATGTAATTAATAAGTAAATATAATATACTTCTTTTTAACTATTTAGACAATCCTGTAATTTTAGTAACATATCAAAAGAGGATATACAGGGTGCTCCAGAAATGGCGCACATTGTCGGCGAGGCGTTAGGTGTGGTTACGTATTTAATTCATTCTAAAATAATATTTAATTCATTCTCGCCTTATTTTGAACATAGTACAAAAATTGGCAACATTGTTGTAGAGAGAGCGAGAGACACCTTAACAGTAATTAAGCGTCATGATTTCCTTGGCAACGTAGTTGATTGTAAGAAAAAATTTAATTGCACGAGTCGTATCTGTTATTCCTAGTAAAAATAATTTTATTGTAAAATACGAGTAGTTTCTCAAAGTCTAAAAACTATAAATAAGTTAGGCAAACTTTTAGCAGGGAATGTTTAAATCCTTACTCAAATGCGATTATCAGTCAGCAGATAGCATGTAAACCTTGGACAATAGCGTTGGTGCTTGTTGGTCTGTGGTCAGGGCCGCATTTAACTTTCTTGGCATAAACAGTAAAATCCGGCGATGCAACTTTTTATTGCAATTGGGTATACTTATAATATACATTATAAAATGTTACAATAAAAGTACCTAGGTAAGATTAAATTAAACCTACCGGATGACCGACCATCTATTCCTCCTACTTTAGATAATTTAATCCGATCGAAATGATGCGGAGCACTTTCAAAAGAAACGTAAAAAAAATACTTCTCCTAGGTTAAGCGACAATGTTCTGAATTTTATCAAAGATGCTGGTTGTGAAATTGATAAACATTGGAAAAATTGCGTGGAACACATCGTTACGCTTGGACAGAAGTATGCTCCAAAATTTGTAATCAAACCTTTAATAATTAACTTAGGAACCGATTCATTTTCTGATACTTTTGAATTTAATGACATCGAGTCTGAGTAAATTAAACAAAATAAAAAATAAATTCTAGATGTGCGTTTAATAATATTAGAAAAGCGTGTCAATGTTTATTATAGAATTTAAAAATAAAGTATTATTTTAAGCATATCTGGTTGTATAACATATTTATTTATTCATTCACAATTTTCCCAAATGTTCTTGATCGTTTACCTGCAACGACGCTAACACTTGCAGCTTATCTTTAACTCAACAGCTTAACATTCGCTACTAAAAGTTTGGTCCAGCTATATGTAAAAACTGTATTTAGAAATCCCTTAATTGAATACAGTGATACAAATAAAAGTACTCAAATTCTTCTACTTTGATTGAAAATATTTCACAAACTGGAATTATTAAATGTTTTTGGACATCTATAAATGTTTAATTTCGCAACAGCAAATTAAAAAAATATGTGGATATGACCCTGTCTTTGTAGAACTTGTGTAGAGTGATAAGCTTTGCGTAGTTTATGTTGTTCAATTGAAAATTCTATCTACACTGGATTCAACTACATTTTACAGGAAATGTTGAACATTTTTCTACATTGTATCATATATAAAAATTTGAATGTATTAGCAACTGATGTAGCCCTTTGAAAGCAATCGCTGTGTTTTTTAATTGCGAGATACCACTGTACATGTTCGGTCGGGGGATCTAGATGGCTATAAAAGCATACACGATGAGTGTACTACTGCTTGTGGATTAAGTAAGAGTTCGAATGCGGATGATTTCTATTGTTGTGAATACTTAATTACTTAACCACGCTACACTGAATTACTGGTATGTAAATTTGTGTTCATGAAAGCTGGTTTTTCTATAAGGAAAGGAGTACTAATACGTATTTTAGGTTCCACTAGTAGCCCTTAATATTTTGTATAATAAATGGTAAGCAAAATGTGAAAGTACTTTTAAATTTCCATTTTCCTCCTATACAACAGTAGGAATGTTTAAGTAAACAATTATACATCAGAATTGTCTATAAATAGTAAGTGTGAATTGGAAGTTTCAAAAGTAATGTGTTGTCTTGATCCTATTGCAAATAAAAGTGTTTATGTAGGTTATTTTGCGCGTTAATTGAAGCCTTCGGCTATATAAAAATAAATTGGTAATTCCATCAGATAATTATTCATAGCCCGAGGGTGGGCGTAATTTTGCAATTTAAAATTAACAAAAAGCGATTAATTATAAAGGGATAAGTCGTGGAAATTTATCTAGGTAATATTAAAAGAGTTCGCGGGCTGTTCAGAGTTTTATGTTTATGCAGGCGTGAAAAATCCACTTTTATTGCACAGATAACTACGTCTGTCCATCGAAGTGTGTAGCAGCAATTTTTATACGTGCACATTTTCTGCTTTGTCAACGAAGTTTAAAGTATACACAGTTGGCTTGTTTGTTGCTTTTACAGCTTCTTCCAGAATTTTTCGATGTCAATATTCTGTTCGAAGAGCTTTACATCTGCTTATTTTACCATTTCGCATTTATTGACTCTTAAGTGCACTTGTATGCCTCCAAACGTACAACCTTATTTCTTGGCAATGAAATCTTCCAATTTATCGACTTCCCAGTTATTTATATACATTTCTCAGCGAGGCAACTTAAAACGAACAAGTGAGTTTCAGAGCGGACATTATCGCGTTCACGTTGAAGAAACGTGGGTCTGCGAGGGTAAGATAGGTCTTGAAATTCAACTTAAATGGAAATGGTTTATGTGATGTACATTTTTTAACGATTCCGGCTATTTTTCATCTTACGGAGCTTCATCTCGTGCACCAGGCCATGACTGACTTTCTTATCTCTTCCTTACTGCCATATCTTAATTTTCCTTGTCCCATAGTTTTAATATATTGCCCGGTTATCTCCGTGGGAATGCTCAAATACGAACTATTTTTCGGCTGCACTATTCCACCGCTTGGTTTTTAGAGCAAAGGTGTGAAAATTAACAAACTCGTTACATCCCATTAAAACGTGTTGCGCTTAGAACAAAAATATTAAATTAAGCTTAATTTTCACCTAAGTGTTCAAGTACGTGGAAAAGTTAAACCTGAACTCGTAAAAAGTTCTAAAGGCTGTTTATGAGGCGGCGCAGACGTTTGTAAAAGGCAAATGCAATTATTAAAACCTTTCTTTAGTTGTAATAACTTTTCAATTATAACCAATAAAGTTTAGTGTATCGTATATTTTATGCGATTACTTTATTGTGTGGTTTAATTTCAATGCAAGCTATTAAAAGTACTAGCGTATGACGTTCGTGGGATGTTTAATTGACAATGATGATATAATAAAAGAGACGCTTTGCTGAGCTTATGGTAAATTACCGATGCAGAGGTTGAATAGGGTAAGATTTTATGAGTTGATAACTTACTATTTTTTATAACTATCTACTGAAAGCAAATACTATACGCTATTATTTTAATTAGGTACATCTGCTTGCTAGGAAATTACAGCTTTCCACTTAAATAATTAGAAATATAATAGTTATATCTTTCTCAGAATGAAATACAAAACCGTTTTATTTTCTCTTTAAATTATTAGTTTGTTCAATATAATGTACCTGAAAAGCCGTGCTTGTGGATCAATGATACTTCAAAGGCATAAATCATCACCATTTTATTTCTTTAAGTTCGTTAACAGCCTCTTTATCCCACTGCAGCGCATCGGCCTCTTCTTTGCCACGTTCTTCCCCTCAACACTAACGTAGGAACACGATGAATATACAGATTATCGTTGAATTCGAACGACAAAAATCCCAGAGAAAGTTTGTGACGTTCAGCCGCTTTTATGGAACGCACCCTGTATGCGCGACGTTAGTTAGATTTTTGCAAATACAGCATTAACCTGAGTCTTCACACGGTTAAGTGCAGGGAAAAGACGGAAGTCAGGTTCCAGCTCTTGACCTGAGTGTTATGCAGATTTAAAATTACCCTCGGACGTCCGAATCAGTATAATTTACCAATACCATTGCCGGTACGTTCGAAAAAGGGAAATATTTGGTTTCCCAAAAATTCCGTAAATGTCGTTCAAAGTATCGATTTGGGAAATTTTGTTGTATGACGCAATTTTGAAAAATCTGCCAAAAGTAAGCCGTTTCGAGAGAAGTAACTGTAAAAACTACCACCAGAGACTGACTCAAACTTTACACCCCCCCCGAAGGGCCAATTTTACATCAAAAAGGTAGATATTCAAAACATTTGTTAGCCACGCTTCGGCTGTTCCATTTATTTTATCGAGGGCTAGGCCCCCTGAGACCACGCCGTTCATTGCCTAATCTTGTGAAATCAGTTTATGTTTCATGTTTTATTCGAAGGTTTTTTAGCGATATAAGATAAAAGATACTGCAGAAAGGCCTTGTACACGAAGCATTATTTTTTTATATCGCTAAAAAACCTTCGAATAAAACATATGAAACAAACTAATTTCACAAGATTCCACAATGAACGGCGTTGTCTCAGAGGGCCTCCCCTTCGGTAAAGTAAATGGAACAGCTGAAGCGTGGCTAACAAAGGGTTTGAAAATCTACCTTTTTCAATGTAAAATGGGCCCTTCACGGGGGTGTATAGTTTTTATAGTTGCTTCTCTCGAAACCGCTTGCTATTGGCAGATTTTTCAATATTGCATCATACGACTAAATTCCCCATATTTTCGGAATTGTTGGGAAACTGATTATTCCGCCTTTTCGGACGAACCGAGAATGCTACCACAGAAAGCGAAAGTAATTACCTATTAGTGAATTACACTTATTCGGACCCCCGAGGATACCTGATTTTAAATCTGCGTAACACTCAGGTTGAGAGCTGGAACCCGACTTCCGTCTTTTCCCCGCACTTAACAGTGTCAAGACTCAGAGTAATGCTGCGTTTGCAAAAATCTAACTTACGTTGCCCATGCAGGGTATGTTTAATAAAAATAAACGCCGTGCATAGATGGTGCCTTCCATAAAAACGGCCAAACTTCACCACAGGTTTTAGCAGTAAGACTCCTCTGTTGCTAAAGCCGGATTGGGGAATTGTGTGTAGTGGGTTGCAGTACAAAATATTTATACGCTGTCGTGATAATGAGAGGGAATCCCAAGCAACATTTGACGTTTTTCACCGAACGCGAGCTCTGTTAACTGAGCTCCTACCACACATCGTTCTAAGTACTACGATATATTAGAAAATCACATATACAAATTATTAAATATTACTAAATGTGAAAATGTCCGATGTCAAACCTATGTTCTCTCTGCAAGGACTATACAATTGAGGTCACTTAGAAGTTTCTAAGTGACCTCAATTGTATAGTCCTTGCAGAGAGAACATAGGTTTGACCAGTTGGTCACGATAGATTAGACTACAATTTTCTTCTTCTTCTTCTTCTTCTTTCTCTGTATATATGCCAATGGCGTGTTAACTACCTAGAATTAGTAGGTTTTGTGAGCCCTTTTTGAACGTATATGTCCAGTAGGAGGCTATCCTAACCAGTCGAACCGAGACGAAAAGCTCCATTACACGATTTACGATTGTCAATGAGGTTGGTATGGCAACCGGGACCGACAGCTTTATATACCCTCCGAGGCACGATCGGCATATGCCACAGTTTTCAAATTTTTAATTCAGCTGAAAGATGGAATTTTCATTAACATTTTATTCAGTACGTAAAAATTCTGTTGCATCGTTCCATTAATTTTATGTACATATTAAAAATGTACAACGTTAGTTACAGTTAAAAGACATTGAAATAACAAATAATTTAAGTAAATGCCATTTTAATTACTTAGAAAATAGTATATTTTATTGGCAAATAAATATAATTTTTATGTATGCATTATATACATTGTTATGTAATACTTATTATTGTCAGTAATAAAGCATGACATGTAATGACTCGCATACTGGATTTTTGAAAGAGAATCAATCAAATGTGCAGCCAACAATACAAATGTCTAAAGCAACTGGATTAGTGTTTAATGTACTTAACATTTTATAATTGACTGTTGCTTTGCTGCGTTAAAATTTGTAATAAATAATAAGTAAATAGAATACAATTATTTTGATAATGATGATGATAAGAAAACCGCTTTTTATCAGAAGTTTGCGGTAAAATTACGAAATTTTGTATTTGTCTACTTACTACTTACTACTCTGTTTTTCAGAGTGAAATACAAAACCATTTTATATTCTCTTGAAATGATTACTTTGTTCAATATAATGTCCTTCAAGAGCCCTGCTTGTGGATCAGTGATACTTCAAAGGCATTAAATCATCACCAAACTTTGATTCCACAAGATCTGTAAAATATTCTTCAACCGCTACCTTAACTACTTCGTTTTCCACCAAGGAATATTTTCAGCCATGGGAATAGATAACAGCCATACTAAACGCCAAATCTAGTAAATAAAGTGTTTCTTTAACGATGGCATGTGACAAAATTATCTTTTCGCCGAGGAATATTTACAGCCCTAGGAATTGATAGCAGTCGGAAGGAGCTAAATCTGGTTAATAAAGTGGTTGTGGCAGCAATTTGTTTTACGATAGAAACAACACTTGTATGGGCACATGTATTGTCTGGATAATTGTTTTTATTTTTCGCTACACGGGGGCTTCTTCTTCTTCGAATTATTACAGTCGAATTGGTTCAAAATGTTGGCGTAGTACTCTCTGGCTATTGCAAATTATTCAAATCATGACCTATCCAGCAGATTTTGCTTCTTTTGGTGGAGGAAAATTACGATGATTCTATTATTCTGATTGTTAGTTTATTTCTGCATATAATGGTAGGTAGCCTTAAGTATCATCTGTAGTTACAAGTGACGCTTAAACTAGTTGCATTTTTTAAACGATCTGAAAACTCTTGAGAAGTTTTCCAATCCGTTGTCATCAATTGTTAGCCAACGCAGATAGCTTTTTCATACCTAATTCTTCAGTTGCGGTATTAAATGTTCACTCATTTTACCAGTCGGAAGTTCAGAAGCCTTTAATCAGGTATAGTTTAAAACTATATAATGGATTTTATCAATTATTCCTGGTTTTGTTGCTTATTTACTGCTAGGATACTCTTCTAGGCTTTCAGTATATGTTTATGAAGAAGCGGCCGAATCACCTAAAATTTTTAAATAAACATTCAAGTACTATACACAAACCAACTGATTCACAGATACTCGTAAGGCATTAAATCATCACGAAACTTCGATTCCGCAATATCTTCAAACTATTCTTCAATTGTTTCCTTAACTTGTTCTTGTGATCAAACTCTCTTTCCACCAGAGATATTTTCAGCCTTGAGAGTATATAGCAGTTAAACGGAACTGAATCCGTTAAATAAAGTATATGTAGCAACAATTTGTTTTGCGGTAGAAACAACACTTGTATGGGACAAGGACATGTATGTGTTGTCTTGCTGAAAAATGTTTTTCTTTTTCTTTACAGTGGCGTTTCCTCGATATTATTGTTGTTGATATTCTAACGGTTAGCGTATCTCTGGATATTGAAAACCATCGTAGAAAATCGACACCATGATCATTTCAACAGACTTTGCTTTCTTTAGTGAAGGAATATCACGATGTTTCTATTGTTCTGATTGTTGTTTTGTTTTGGCTGTGTAGTGGTAGCTTTAGATTTCATCTGTAGTTATAAATCAACGTTCTTGGGAAGTTTTCTAATCCGTTTTTGATCAATTATCAACAAACAGCAGATAGCTTTTTTCTACCTAATTCATCCCTTGAGGTATGGAATATCCTTTCATTTCAGCATCTTAAATTGCTAATTTAATATACTTCAATGCCATATCATGGATATTATTAATAATTTCTAGGCTTTCACAACACGTTTATGAAGGAACCTTACATGTTTTTGATATAAATATCCGCTTTCGATATACATTTTCCGACAAAATGTCTATTGGTTAAACAAACCAATTCTTTTATTATAGAAGCTGTATACAAACAACTACTTGACAGGGTAGCTTTATATTTTATGGATATTTTTACCTCATATGAAATAGCTCCCCTTACACTAATAATTTCAAAAATACTGCTGCCATCTCTAGTTTATTTCGAGAAGTTCATATTGCGTTAATACTAGTAACATGCATTTGTATTGCAAATTTGAATGCCTTGTTTTCATTATCTTATAATACAAAAAGTTTTGCTGTAGTTTTAGTATTTGATGTATTTTGTGTACAGGAATTTCAGTACTGTGGTAAGAAAACCGGTATGTATCAGAAGGTTGGCGTAAAAATCAGGAAATCCCTAGAGCTGCATTAATCTAGATTGCCTTGCAGTTTGATGCATAAGCTGCTATGGTGGTATAAATATTGACAGTGATATTTCAACGTATTTTAAAGTAGGGTATTGCCTTAGTAATCTGTAGCCAGTTTAATTTTTTCGAGTGTTATTGATATGCACCAGTGCATGGAAAGCTAAATGAATGGGAATGTCGGATTTCGCAGCATTTCCGGCTTTTATGTCATCGATTCTGTATTATTGTTCCTATATAATCATACGAAAAAATAATGAGCTCTTTCATTTCGAACGTGATACGTCGTCAGCCATACGTTAAGTCCTCGGAGACTCGTTATTCTCTCCCATTGCCATCGTAGAGCAAAGCTGACCGCGGCATTTTTCTCTCACCCAGTAATTCTAGATGTGATATACGTTCTCGTTTTACAAGATATTAAAATGCCGCAACTATTTTAAACATTCATGAAGTGGAACAATTTACTTTTATTCGAAGAAAAAAAGTAAAAAAATAGCAGCTGAAGAAGTTCTAAAGTCGTAAAAGCAATTACGCTCTGTAGTTTTTAAACTCTCCCAAGTCTACCTTTTTACCTTTTGTCTGGTAAAGCTGCTGCTACAGTTGCATGCACTGCCATTATTTATTCCCTTTATTACCGTTATTACGTTTTCCTTACCGCTTGTTTGATTTCCTTGCAACTTGGACTGGTATGAATAGCCGCCTCCTATATATGTATCATTATATACCTGTCGTGCCATGGCCTTGCCTATCGATCTATCAGCTCCTATGGTACCACTGCGGTTGTACTTTAATATGATCTAGCAGCTGTGTTTGCTATTACTTCCTCCTACTATAATTTCCCCAAAAATAATTAATTATTTAAATCGGGTTGGCGATGCTTTCATAAATTCCGAGCAAACGCTATCAATTTATTTATACATACCCTAGATAATGGTTCGCTTGATTTAATCATGTGGAAGATTCCATATTTGCATTTCCTTTCATTATGATTTTACTTGTAAGCAAACTTATCATAAAATTTTTATTCTATTTCATTGGGAGAAAAATTGTGTTCTCCCAGAAAGGGCCTTTAAATATACAAGAAGTGGGAAAACCTGATTAGGAAACTCAGAACTGATTTAAAAATCGCTGTTTATTATTTTGCTTGACAAAGGATAATGGAAGTAAGTCGTCGTATGATCGCCTTTAAAAACCAATAAATAGCGTTCTCTTTCTTCATCTCTCGTATAAAGTAAATACTTAAATGATGCATCTGAATTCCAAGAAATATCGCAAATTAGATAAACTTCCTCTGGAGAATAGTTCTAGAGAAAGTAATTGCAAATACAACAATTGCAACAAATGAGGTCATGATAGTTTTTGTTGTCGCAAGGTTTGCCGTCGTATTTGGAAATTGTAACAATTGGAATATATTATTTTAGTTTTGCTAAAAGTAATTTCAGTAAATTAAAATATGTAATATTGTGCGAAATTAGAAAGATGCTTTCCTGGTATAATATAGATATCATCAACTGTGCGGAAATTCCGATGCTTTTTATCTATTTTTCACGTTGGATAAGTCCTTTAACTTGCTCAGAAGATTCATAAACTACAGAAAATAACAAAAAATTCTAAAAACTGTATAAGTATAGGCGATATACCTCATAAATGCCCTCGGTCCTGGTTGTGGAACTTCTCTTCTCTGTTCGACGGGTTAGGCTAGCCTCCTGCCCGCAAACATGCAAGGAGGGCTCACACAACGTACTCCATTGTAGGTAGTTAAAGGCCATTGGCCTATACACAGAAGAAGAAGAAGAATGCTAAAACAAGAGTACTTGTAATATGCAAGAACTGCCAGAGAGGAAGCAAAATGCTCTGGTAGATGTAGAATTTTGCCGAAAGGAATAAAAATTCAATGCTTTCTATCTTCACGGTTTTAAGCATAGATAGGCTGCTCTATTAATATACGACGAAGGATAAAGCTTAACAGGAAAATTTCTAAACTGCAGAAACAACCAACTGAATTGTCTTAAATTGGAATTTTGATGATGATTTCTATGGGTCGGATCAAGATCTTGCATTTAGGCCACCAGGGCCCATTGTGTTACAAAAGACTTCATTCCCTGAACAGGTCCGTTGCTTCGGCAAGGACAGAATCCTGTTAAATTGCGTGTCTTAAATGTCTCTTGGTTCAAGAAAGGGGGAGCCAAGGTGTTTGTGTCTTAAGGCCGCTAATGCCTTGCATTTGCAGAGGATATGTTCAGAGGTTTCCTCTTGCTCTTGACATTTCCTACACTGGTTGTTTTAACACAATCCCTATAGTGTGGAGATAACTGTTCAGATGTCCGTGGCCTGTAAAGAGGGCCGTTATTATCCTGATTTGTCTTCTGCCTAGATTCAGAATATAGTCTACTGATTTAGGCGTAGGGCTCTTGATGAAGGCTCTAGCCTGTCTGGGTGTGAGTCTGGAGGTCCAAGATTGCTGAAATTGTGCGTTTGCGTGATTCCAGATCTCGTGCCTCACATGTTTGGGGGCTATTCCAAAAACTGGCTCTGGACCTACTAAAGGTTCACAGGCCCCAGCCACAGCTAGGGCATCAGCTTCCTCATTGGCACTTATTCCACTATGACCCGGAACCCACAGACTTTTCACATAATTGGAGTAACAATGCTCAGAATTTTTCCTGAACAATAAACTTTTCATCAGGTATCACAACTGAAGAACAGCACTAACATGCTTGGAATTCGGAAGAAATGTATTAAATTCGGAAGAATGTGTTTTAAATTGGTCTAACTTATGAGGAACTTTGTTTAAAATGATAAATATACAATGGTATCCATCAGACATCTTTATGATTTACATTTTTCATGTTGGTAGAAACGCTAATCAAATCCCATTCCAAAACAATATTACATAGTTGAAATATTGGGGGAACGGTTGAACCAATTGAAACGATAACATTCAGCTTTTGTCTAGCATTTAAGAAATTATAAGCTTTGTATAGAATAAGAAAAATTTAGTATTCTACGCTAGGCATCTGCATGATGTTTGTACTTAGCAGTATTGGGTTAGTCTTTAACCACTTCCCTTAGGTTAGCGCTTAATCGCCAATTTCATAAACCAAGCAGAACAGTATAGTTGGAATGCCAAAGAACTTTTCAAAATAGAGAAGAAAATATTCAAGATTGATCAAAATGGTTAGAAACTTTGAAAAAGGGAATAGAAATCCAGTATCCACTATTAACATCTTTCAGAGATTTTCCAGATTGGGCAATTTCAATTTTCGATTAAGAATAAAGTTTAACTATAACATTCATAAACCCCTGAGAATTTATAAAAAACAGGCTACGTAGTTGAAATAAAGTCGTCAATGGATATCAGATCTTTGTGTTAACAAATAAGTTATAAATTATGAAAAAGTATCAAAATGTAATACGTTCCATGACATGTTTGGTCGGTTGCACAGCGGAGCACTGCGGACGCTGGTCAAACGATATTCACATTGTAGAACAATTCGCGCTGGTCGGTATTGGGATGGATGTAGTATGTAGTAGCATATGCAACTGGTCGCGCTTCGCAGGGCACGTAAAGCCGTCGGTCCCGGTTGTCACGCGAACATCTTTGACAATCATAAAACATGTAGTGGAATTTCTCTTCTCTATTCGACGGGTTAGGTTAGCCTCCTGACCGCCATACGTGCAAAGAGGACTCACAGAACATACTCCATTGTAGGTAATTAACAGGCCATTGGTCTATACACAGAAGAAGAAGAAGACAAAGTATCAAAATGAAGTTGGTATGATTTTTCAGTTTCTTTACAAGCTAACATTAACTAAATAATAGTAAACTGCGGAAAAACCCGGGACCTAATAATCACCACAAAAATAGGTGAAACATGGAAAACTATGCAGATTAGTTATGAATTTTATGCTAAGCTATTGTTTAGCCCAGTACTGTCCATAAGACATTTATTATTATTATTATTATTATTTATTTTGCATATTGGGTTAGCTCGGCGCATGGATGAATGTTTAATTTACAAATTCTAAAACTGTAGAAAAGCTAAATAGAATCCCCTTCCACGAAAAATAATAGCAAAATTGGTCTAAATCGGAAGGATACTGATCGATTCCAAAACTGCATAAGGCATGTTAATTATGTGAGAATCTTTTAATGTCGGTAAGAGTTGAATAATAAAATAAAGATGTGGAAGAACTCAGGAGAGCAAAAGAAATGGAAGGTGAAAAAGAATAGAAAATAAAGAGTGATAGGAAAACACTGATATAGACAAAAAACAGAAGAGTTTTAGCATCATTTCAAATACTAGAAGAGTTAATGAAAAATTGCCAGTTAACAAATACTTACTTTTTACTGAATAAACTAAATTAATAAAAATCGGTACAACAGTTGCGAATACTGTTGTTTTCATGATTATCAAAATGTCCGAATAATTAACATATTACTTTACTGATAAGAACTATTTGTAGATTAATAATTTTAAGTTACTGTTTGCAGACAGTTGATTACGTAGGTGGTTGCAGTTATTATTTATTTTAATTATAGTGCTAATAAAATGTACAGCTAAGTAGTTCCATCTCTATTTGTTCTCTGAGTTATCTCTTCTACTTTCTAAATAAACTCAAAGCACAAGATATAGAAAATATGTTCTATATTGGAACAAAAATTTCCAGTTCAACACAGACCAGACGGATATGTTAATTATTTTAGAACTTTGGGTTAACTCGATCCATGGGTGGGAGTAAAACTACTAAAAAGAAAGACGAAAAGTAAATAACGTGAATGAACTACAGAAAAACTGTTGCAAACTGAAACGAAAATATCAGTCTCAATACTGTTCTGCAGAAAAAAACCAAACAAAATACAGAAAACTGTACCGATAGTTGAAGTAGAAAAATTACCGTAACTTGAAGAGAAAATGTGCAAATAAATAAAAACTAAATGTTTTTCTGTAGACAGCTTTACTGTTTTAGAAGTTTTTCATATTGGTTTAGCTTGATCTATGATTGTGAGTTCAATAAAAAATTGGAAAATTGTAGAATGGGATCTTGTTCCACCAAAAATATAGATAAATTGATATAAATTGGAACGAAAATGGCATCGTAATTCTTTTGGAACCTTTTCATGCCGGTACGAGTTTAATTGTAAAATAAAGATGTTATAGAACAACTTCAGAGAAATTTCTCGTAGGTACTGTAAAAACCTCAAAGCACAAGATACAGAAAAATTGTTCTAAACAGCGAAAATGTTAAGTCCAATACAGTCTAGACGTCATCTTATTATTTTTGAAACCTAAGGTTAGCAATATCCTTTTATGAATATTTAATTTAAAAAGTTGTAAAACTAAACAAAATCCCCTTGTTCCAACAATATGGAAATATTGGCTTTAATTGAAATAAAAATGTTCGGTCCCAAGACTTTTCATAATAGATCTTTATTATTAGAGATTTTAATTGTAACATAAATATGTCGTACAAGAACCAAAGAGGAATCTTGCTTTCCATTTAAGAAACCCAGTCAAAAAATTGTTCTAGACTAGAACCAAGATTTTCAGTCCAATACAATCTAGAAGATATGTTGATATATTATATTATATATAATAATAATAACTTTGGGTTAGCTCGATCCACCGGTGGGAGTGTTGTAAAATTCATGAATTGCTTAAACAATATTAGACCTCCCCTAAGAAAGTAGAACAAAAAGTAAAAATCGTAAATAAAACCTAGAATACCGGTTCTAAATTCAAACAAAAAAGTCAGTCCCAATACTGGTCTGCAGAAAAAACTAAACAAAATACAGAAAACTGTACAAATAGTTGAAGAAGAAAAATTACTCTAAATTGCAATGTTCAGAATTTGTCTTACAAGTTATAAACTTTGTGCAAATAGATAAAAAACCAATATCGTTCTGTAGAAACCTTTATTGTTGAGAGTTCAATAAAAAATTAGAAAATTGTACAAAAACTAAACAGAATTCCCCCAAAAATAAGGAAACATTGGTATAAATTGGAACGAAATCGTTCAGTCCCAAACCTTTTAATAAGACACCTTGGAACCTTTTCATACAGGTAAGAATTTACTTATAAAATAAAGATGTGGAAGAATCTCTTATTTCGTAAAAAGCTCAAAGCAAAAGATATCGAAATACTGTTCTGTACTGGAACGAAAATTCTCAATTCACAACAGTCCAGAAGTCATCTTAATTATTTTGAAACCTAGGGTTAGCAAGACCGATTGATGAAAGTTTAATTAATAATTAGGAAAACACCTCCAAAAATATGGAAAAATTGGTTTTAATTGTAGCGAAAATGTTCCGTCCCAAGACTTTTCATAATTAAGTATTTTGATTCTGATTCATGCCGTTTAATTATAACATACAGATGTTGTGTAAGAATCCACAAGAAGTTTCTCCTCTCTGAAAAACCTCGAAACAAAAGATATCGAAAAATTGTTCTAAACTAGAACAAAAATGTCCGGTCTAAAGCAGTTCAGAAAACATCTAAATTTTTGTGAATCCTTAGGTTAGCTCGATCTATTGGTGGGCGAGTTTTCATAATAAGCACAAATTGCAAAATAATTTCTATACCCTAGTACATCAGTAGGAAGAATAGTCCAAAACGTATTTAAAATACAGAAAAATTGTTCTAAATTGAAACGGAAAAAAGACATCCTTATTATTTTAGAAACTACAGAAAAAGTGAACAAAATGCAGAAAACTGGCATAGTTGAAGTAGAAGAATTACCGTATGTTAAAGAGAATACGTGCTGATAATCAAAAACCAAATGCCCTTCAACAGTCATCTTTATTATTTTCTAACTTTTCTAATTTGACTTAGTCCTTTCGGAAGTTATAGTTGAAGCGGAAATTCATGAACTGCTTATAAAGATTTCTGGTTATTGAATTATCATATAATTCTGATACTTGCTGCAGAAAAACCTTAATCAATAATTAGTTTCACGCATATCTTGGAGCAAAATAGCCCATATGGTCTATAAGCCCATTATTACGTAAGAAGCTCAAAAGAGAAACAAGTCTGGCACGATCAGATTAATTCCCGAATTAATAAATCAAAATCTTCACATAATGAAGACATACCATGCCGGATAAGCAGCTAACAATAAAGAACCAGTCTTGTGACCTTAACCTTAGTGCGTAGGTATAGTCATTTCACCGCAGAAAATCCAATTGGGTTTAGATTCCTACCTGGCAAGACACAGCCTAATCGTCTTTGATGTTATGATTTACAAAGGCGCATATTATTTTGCTTTAGTGGCCACGTTAATGCTGCTAGAACTGGCACATATATTCAGAAGGGCTTAGGCTCTGTGACCATCATTCCGTAATTGTATCCAATTGATCCTGATTGAAGGGGATTTGCGTTAGTTTCCGGGAATATTCATTCGTTAATATTATTATTGTTAACGTACAGAGTTGGCCAACCTTGAGGAATAACGTAATGCTGTCTAAATCTTAACCTTAATGGTTAAATTGTGATGTGTGTTTTATTAAGCCCAAAATGATTGCTTTCTACGTTTCTACGGGATGTTAATGCATTTCAGCAGAATTGATTCAGCTGAAGAGGGTTTAAATAACGTCCAAGTTATCTCCCAGTAGCATCGGGCATTTACTTACCTAATTGACAAGTAATGGAACTAAGTCCATTGGCAAGAACTGCATTATGCAACTGCAACTGCATCTTCTTTGAAATCTCTCCAAACATAAATCAAAGTCGTCTATGGCTAAACAGATAAAGAATCGAGTTTCTAACCTCTGATCAAACAAGGCCATGATGTACAGTCCACTCACGTACTTGCATATAATTCGTCTTACATTTGCTGGCGTCCGTGTAGCCATCTCTTTCTGTTTAGTACGAAAACATGCCCATAAATGTAGAGGGAGAATTCGGCGTAGCATTAATGGAAATAAATGGGCTCTATCATACTTGACCTCTGATTTATGGAACGCCACGATTCAAGAGCAGAAGTTTCAGAAAAATATTAGAATGCTATTTCGAGTTCGGATGAGTAATGTTTGTAAACAAGAAGTTCGATCAACAGTTTTAAAACTTATTTATTATTCACGGGAATGATTAATTAATTACTCCCGCGAGTTTCTCACGAGAAAAGTAATTGTAAGTTAACATCTTCGCGTAGGCTCTAAAGTTAAATTCTGAAAGCGATACCTGCCGGCCAATTTTGTAGTATAAAAGAAATTTCTTTTAATTAAAATATATTATTGCCGGTTAAGCCATTTATTAAAATTAGTTCTGTTATAGAATACAGCAAAAAACGTAATTTTAATGAATATTAAACACAATAAAATATTTTATTTGCGAAAACAACGGTCAAAAGGAATTAATTGAGATTTTCAAATAAAATTTTAGTATATGCATTTGAATTTTCTCCATTTTTTGCATATTCATGTTTTAAGTTTGAAAGTTTGTAGGCATATTGCAATTATTCACAAGCTAATGCTTCAAGATATTTAAAATTTTCAATATATAACTAATAGTCATATTAATTAATATCAAACTATTCTAGCGATATCATTTGCAGTGTCCGACCAATACTCACAAACTAGTAGTTTATGACATCCGTCTGTTCTGACGTTACGGTAAAGGTTAGGAAGTTTTATATAATATTGTAGGCTATAACGATATAATATAGCCGCCGCATAGGCTTAAATTCTATGATAGAGTGGTATCTCCCAATACTTTTCCATGTATGAACGTTTGAGGTTAGCTTTTATTTTGCCCAGAATGCTGGAAAATCGATATCCAGTATTTGTCATTGTCATTGTAAGATTTGGGATAAGTGCGCCCATTGTGCTGCCTCCCCAATTTGGGCATCGCCCAAGCCATTCAATCCTTTGGATGTACTTGAGGACATCGGCAACAGGGGTGTTGCTGATTTTGGCCATATCAGGTCAAAAGTCTCCCAACATGGATCCTCTGATTGTTGCGAGAGCTGGACAGTAACACAGGACGTGTTCTGCCGTCTTATTATCCCCGTTGCATCCTCGACAGTTTGGGTACACCAGTCCCATCCTGTGCATGTGTTGATTTAGGGTGGAGTCTCCAGATAAGATACGTACAACTAGTCGCAGCTTCGTTCGGGGCAGTTGCACACAATATTTGGCTGTCTTTGGCGAGGGTGCAGTAATAGCAGGCTTCACATGATGACAACTTTCAGTGTTTACCCATCTTCGTGTGAAGTTTTTTTAGGATTTCTTGGTATAGCATAAAGCTTATGTTTTCAAAGATATAGGAATAACGGGTTTTGGTCCCCAAATAGGTTGTTCGGAGGCCAGTCTCGCAATCTCATCAGCCTCCTCATTGCCGTAGTTACCGCCATGTCCTTTTACCCATATAAGGGAAATGACATTAGCTTTGAGATATCGTCGAGAGCTTCACGACACTGCAGTACCACTCCTGAGGTAATTTTGCAACTACCCAGGGTTAGTAAAGCGGCTCTGCTGCCACTGTCACATACCAATACGTTGGTTCTTGATCTGTAGTTCAAGAATTGCATTTGCACCATGCATTATTCCCACTACCTCCGCTTGGAAGACAGTACTAATTTTGCTTAGTCTAGCCTAGTAGCCAGTATTTTCTGACGGTTCTCATTAAAAGTACTGTCCCTAAAAGATAATATTTCTATTTTTGTTGGGATGTCTGGAGAATCGCAACTTAGATTTTGCTCTTTCGCTTTTTTAGAGAACGACAAACCGTGTCAGAAACCTACCTCAGAATAATATTTTACCACCAGGAGGTAGTCGTTCTATATTCCTTATTTACGCTTTGAAAAATTCTTAATTTTTGGTTTGCAAGGATTCCTTTTTACGAAGAAATTGTTTATAATATTTTAAATCCTTATCTTGATTCATTTGCAGTTGTATAGCGTGCCTACACACACGAAATTATTCTAGCTGGTGTAAATCATCCCATTTTTGAACACCAAAAGCAAAAGAAAATATCCGCCATGCTTCTGATGATAATCCAACACCAAGCTCCAGAATTATTACTATCTACCATGCGTAGAATATTCTACAATCTACTGCTATACCCGTACCATGTATAAATGGTTCAAGACCTTTTGCCTAAAAATTCATTGGAGGTATGAATTATTGTTATGAGTTTCTACAAAACAGGCTGAATAATTGCAATTTTCTCTCCTATTATTATCTTCAACCGGAGAAGGATTGGCTCCTGTACAAGTTTTCATAGTACCTATGTATTTTGGAGCCCATGAAAGACCCTACGGCATTTTTAAATTCAGATATTAACGTTAGTTTTCAATTATTGTACACGGCTTCCATTGCGTACAATGTCGCATTGCACAGTTTCATTTACCAAGAAGGCTCACTTGTGAAATGTATAGGAAAGATTTAAGAAAATATTTTTATGTTTAGGGGCTGATCAGTTGCTTAGCTTCTTTATTAATTAATATACATATTTGAATTCTTAAGATTCGTTCTTTTACAAATAACTTGCATTCCATGTATTTTGGAAACTAAACTGTTTGACAGTATATTTGATATTTTTCGTATTTTAGACTGCAGAATTTGTCTTTAAATTACTAATAGTACGTGCAAGTAAAATTTCTAATAAATTAGTAATAGTTATTAATTTGGGGCCTCGGTGGAGTAGTGCGGATATGCTCGAGGTCACGCGAAATTCGGTCCGATCGGTCGATGTATCGAATCCAAACTGCGGCGACAGCATTTCGCTTAGTTAAGTTTATGGTGCATATTGTATGAATGTTTGTTGTGTAAGGGACGCCCGCACCCCCCTGAAGTAATGCGAAACCGGTTTCCAGGGGGGACAACGTTAGTATGAATGAATAAAAAAATAAAGGAAAATAGTTATTAATGAATTAGAGGAACGTATGTGTTTAGCAAACATATCCAGTTGAAAAAGCAGACATTCCTTAATTAATACACGAAAGGTACCTGATTAGAATGGATTTCTTTACTAAATTTAGAAATAAATGCTTTAAGAGTATAAATATAAATTCTAAATTAAAGTAATAAGTTTATAGACTAGAAATTTCTTAAACTGGACTAGAAGTATTTCATTGATAATAATAATTTGTAATTAGAAAACCAGATATTTCTATTAGAAAACAAGTAATTTGTGACTAATCTAGAAGTTTGAGTTCCTTGCTAGTCGTTAACAATTTATAGTATTGAATTAGAGTATCTGCCTGCTAGAAACTTCTACTTCGGGAAATCTATTCTTGAACTACAAATATCTGTTATCGAACATAGAAATTAAAGTTTTATATGCGTAAATTTTAGTTTCTCATTAGAAATCTGGAAACTTAGGAAAATGGACAAACCCTTTTTTTTATCGTGCATTGGAAATATCTAATCTGCCCTTTAAAGCATAAATTTGTACTCTTTAAGCTGATATAATTTCTTCTCAGCTTTCTAGTAGTAGATTGTTCTGTCTTATTAAGTAAGCCTATTTAATTTGTATAGTAAAAGTGGAAATATATATTTTCATAAAAAAAATTTCTTATCGATCTAGAAATTTCTAGATTAAATCTTGAAATGTTTCGTTTTCGAATTTTAAGTTCTAATCCAAAAATATATTTTTAGCTTAAATGCTCTTAAGCGACTTTAAAGTCTGCGTCATATTGCTAATGTTCGCACTTCTTACCATTTAACAATTCATCAGATATTAATAACGAATTAGAAACATAAATTGATTGCGAGTTAACGGAAATTAACCCTGACATCCCAAGATTGATGCTGAAAATTGATTTTTAATTTGCGCACATGCGCAGCTAAACTCTGTTAGACACGAATGGTAATAGTAACTGATTAAGTAATTAGCGGGAAACTAATCTATTAGTCAAAGGGTTGATGGCCGGGTAAAACTACACGTCCAGTTATTGGAAGAAGGCATCTGAGTCTGAACGATATTCATGTATCGATTTAGTTTTTAATAGTAATTGACCCCTATATTAGCCTTGAACGTCAATAAAAACCAAACACTGATGACTGAAGAAATAACGATTTGTAAGTTACAGTTATCAATTTACAACTGCCAGTAAATAATGCATTTCTTCCACTTGAATAGTTTACAAGAGCAAAGAAACATGGAAGGAACGTGTATTTTTAAGTTTATGAAAGCTTAGGAGTTATGAGACCATACGTGACTGTAGGTCTCGCGTACCTGCGGAAAAAACTCGTGTCCACGCTGAGTTACTGCTGACCAGAACATAAAAATGTCAGTAATATTCTCTTGTCATAAAGTTTGTGCTCGTTCAACATTTCTAGGCAGCCTTGGGTGAATGACAGCGGAGCTCCATGGAAGTCGCAGTAGCAATGGACAGTATAATGCAGCAGCTTCTGCTGCTGACTTCGCGGCCTCTGACAAATGGAGTAAAATGTTTAACGACCTTTTGCAAGAATGGGCGGTTGCAATATCTATTAAACAGTCGGGTCATTGTATAAAATAATTCCTGGGAACTGGTAAGGTGAAACTTGATAATTATTATCCTTGGAAATATCTACACATAATGGGTTTTAATCAAAAACCACCATAACTTCTCATTGAAAGTCTATAATTTCATAGGAACGTTTGTTGTAAATGTAAAAAAGTAGGTTTCGACAAGGATAATGAATTGCACCTATTTTAATATGAGTCATAAGGAAGGAGTAGCACAAATCCTAAGTAGGCGAATGTGATCACCATGTTTTCCTGATTGCAGATTATATTTTTTTTGTCAAAAAAAGAAGTCGATCTAGATGAGCTTAAGCTTAATTTTAAGTAATGAATCTATTTTCAGTTATTGTCGTAGCAATGTAAATCTCTATGGCAGAACACTCGCTTTCTGGGCAAAACGTCGATTATAGCTTGGGTTAGATCCATCAGCCTTAGCACAATGGCTGCAACCTACCACATAAAATTTCCTAATCCAGTCTGCAATCGTGGGACATTAATGCAAAAAACCTTTTTTGGAAGTTCTGTGGTTCAGATTCTGCATTAAATTGATGGCCCTCCATATTTCTACGTTAGCTCCGAGGAGAAGTACGTGGCAGAGAAGAGGCCGGTTGCCAACTAACTAGTTAATAATTGAGTATCTCTCAGCATCAAATAAGAACTTATAATTGATTTACAAGATAACTTTATTACTGTTACCACAACCACAATAGACAATAGTTAGGCAAATCATTTTAAAGTTGTTTAAAAATTGTGTAAGTTTTCAAAATTTTCATGAATTTCCTAGTACAAACTATTAGCTTCGAGGAGTTTAGTTTTCACATTGTAAACCATTAACCGCATAAAGATTCTATGAATTGAAGAATGATTTGCCTCGTGACGAATAATGTATGTGAGAAGTTTGAATGTGTAAAGATAACAATCAAAATTGGAGAATAAAGGACTCATCAATTCAGCAAATTAGAGAGCGAGTTGTGAAGGACTGGCCTTAGTTAATTGGCAAAATGAAAGTGATTATATTCATATATATGATTGTTTCACATGGTACTAAGGTGCTTATTTTTATTTTAACAAATATTTGTTTTATATTTATGTAATTCTCCAATTATAATGTAATTTGTTACGCAAGGTTGTTCTTTTTCATCTATGTTAGTTCCTGCAGTCTAAAACAGATTAAGAGATAAAAATAGAAATGCATACATAAAACGTTGAAAAAGTTCGGCAGATTACGTTGATTATACAACTTTTTTGTAGATATGTGAATGTGTTGCACTTGACATACTGACTTTTTTAAGGACAATGTCGTATTTAATTAGCTGTGAAAAGAAAGACGTTCGTGTTATGAAATGTGTCATGTTAAGAAGCAATTTTGTACAATTTGTACTTTTTATGTATTCAACTAGATATTTCTAGCATATTTCACAGTGACTCATTCACTCTTCGATTTTATGTTCGTGTTAAATTTCCATTACAAAAAGAAATGTGTACAGGGTGTTCACATGTTTAAAGAGGAGTTAATCGTGCACGGAGAAAATCAACTTTCAATGGTTGATCCCGAAAATTGGATTGCTCCATTGAAAGGCGTTACGACAACCACCAATTGTGTTGGTTGTGTTTCCTATGTTCGTAAAACCATTTTGAGGGTCCGCATCATAGATGTTATTTTAAAAACCTGAGATTACTTAGTAAAACCTTTAAGGAGATAAATTGAATTTCCATGGCTTGAAGTTCTCATTCAGTTATAGGTCCTCGATGTTCTCAGTTATTTGTAGCACACATATACAGACAAGTGAGATACTATTTCGAGAGAAATAGGAAAGCCTGTGGCTACGGGAAGATTGTGATGATAAATTTACATTGTTTCGAGAATATCGATAGATATAAAGCATTACTTGCATTGTGCAATAAAACAAATTTTTAAAGTTGGTAATGAAATTAAAATATATTATTTGTCAAATAAATCGAAAAAGGATCCAAAACCTTTAAGCAAACTCATTTTCTCATGATCTTAGTAATCTTTATCTTAATAAATCCAAAAAGCTGCGTATTTCATATAATAGTTTTTGAATGAATGAGATTGCCGTATATAATATTGCAATATGTACTCTTGTGTTTATATGTATCCTAATGTCTTCAACAGCGTTTCACACCTGACTGGTTGTCACTGTACTCTTCTTTGTCTCGTGCTTCTCCTCAGCGGTAAGGCAGGGGGACCTGCAGTTTAACGTCAAATACGAACTACAGAAATTTCAGGGGAGGTTTTTGGCATTAACACTCCATGATTGTCAACCGAATTGGGGAATTATGTGTGGTGCGTTGTAGCAGAAAACTTTTATATGATGCGTGGTAATGCCAGGGAATCAAACCCAAGCCATAACCGACGGATTGCCCAATAATCCATCACACATTGTATCCTAATGTACGTCACAATAAAATTCACAGCTTGTACTATGCATCACGGATCAAATAATATAAGATACGGTAGTTTTCCATTTTTTCGGAATGTAATATATTTGCGAGAACCATACATGTAAGATCAAAATGGCCTTTCGATGACGTAGTGACATGCCTGTAGAAAGATATCCAGTGAGGTTTTCAACACCCTGTGTAGTACATATATTTATTAAACCGAAACTTGTCCATTCGACTTGAAACAGTTACAACCAATTGTCGAAACCAAGGCTTCTCTGCCAATGACTTGCGCATGTAACGCTATATTACCAAAAAAATAACAAAGAAACCTTCTGATAGCAGTGACTGTTTACAGGATGTGAATTTTATGTAAATTTCCCATGTATTAATCATGACAAAATCTGCATACAAGGTAAATACTGTCTTAGGTAAATAGGAAAATTATAAAAATTATCTCTTTAACTAACTAATCGCAGACAAACAGTGTCTTATTATCCGGAAACATCGTAGAGCACTGGGGTTCTTAAGGTCTTAAAGTCCTGTTAAGGTTAATGCTTTACATTTATAAAAACACCACCAATAGCGCCCAAGAATCAAACCCAAGCGCTTTAGCCAGAATACTTTGAAAGCATTAAGCGCTAATGTACTGTCACCCAAAAAGGATTTGTCAAGAAATTAAGAGCTGTTGGTGTTAGGCAACAAGCAATACTTAAAGCTGTATACTAACATTCAAGTGGAATATTTTATCTTCACTGTTGTAATTGAAAGATTGCAATTAGCCATGCTTGTATTTTGGGATTATTGCAGCGGAATGGAGCTCCACGTAAAATTTTTGTATTAAATTGCTTTATTCATGTTAATGTCGTATACTATAAACTCAAGTTGCTCTTGGTCTGCGTGCACGTCATCAATTATTTGGTGATGGCACACCTTACTACGTTTAAACAGCCAAAAATGATACTATGCAACCAAAAATCTTAAATTGTATGTCATATAACACGCAAAACACGGATTCGTTTTCAGAGCGACATGTGAACATAAAAAAACAGGGAGCGAAGGCGAAGGAAACAAAATCCCTAGTTTTTATGTAATATCGTATTTTACACAGAAACTATGAAATATTAAAAATCAAAATCATAACTGTTACAACTACGTTACACGATCTTATGAATAAACAATTTTATTTCGTAACGTAACAAAAAATACTGATTTTTTTTTTAATTGACACTATTAATACTAAATAACAAGTAATTGATGACGTGCGCGCAGACTAAGAGCAACCTGCCTTTAGTTTGAAAAGGATAGCTTTGCATTTTGCAATACCTACACAATGTTTCAGTTAACCATTTACTACAAAATATATTCTAATTTCCTTAATTTCTTAAATTCGTTTGAAAGTATCAGTTAAATCTAAAAATGTAATCAGTATTCGATTGCTTTTGAAAGATAAGCTAGATATTTATTTTTTTACGAAAATATTCGATTTGGCTTGATAGATAACCAAAGCCGCATTTTTTAAGTGGTACGAACAACAAATTTTAGACATTTTCGGTTCCAATTTTTTTGAAATGCCTATTTTCATTTTTAAAATATTTGGGATCGATGCCTAGAAGTTATATTTCCCACTTTAACCTTGTTTAAAGTAGTTGCTGACGTGTGCACTAACCCAGGGGGACCGACGACTTTAGATGCTCTCCGAGGCGCCAGGGCAGCAGCGCATCCGCGTAGGTTTTCAGTCAAACATCCAAGTAGCGACCGCGGAAATAGTTGCTGAACTGCCACTATCCCTCTTATTATTAATAAGAGCTGGAAAGCTGTTCATGCTGTGTTTTTATAGTTGGCAAATTTTCCAATTTACTTTAGAAATGCTTGAAATTTCAATGGTTAACAAATCACTATAAGAATACACCAGATTTAGTGGCTAAGAAAAGTAAAATATCTGAGATACAAAACTGTTTAAAATCGTATTTTTGAGAAATATTACGCATACCTTCATTTTATAAAACCCTAGTTGTTTTTACTTCCACTGAATCATTCTTGCCTTTCTCAGTTGTAAGGTAGTTGTACAGCTTTGTAGTTCCAATGTACATTTTTATTTCAAAGATTACTGTTGGGTAATTAGCACTGTTGCTAGAAATATTTGTGTATTAATTTAATGTTTTATAATACTTGAAAAAAACCGTCGGAAAGTACAAGTAAACTGTTTCATTATGTTTTTCTTAGTTAACATTATTTTCCAAACAGTAAAATCTCACTAAACTAAACACCATCTTCATCTTCTTACCTATCTCAAGCAGAGGTCGACGAAAAAATATCTACTGCAATTTTTTAGTTTGCTTACACGGCTTCATTTCAGTAATACCCTTTCATACTCTCTCCACAAATTTTGTTTAGTGCTGTTGTGTTCAAGGAGTACATACCAGCTTTAACAATATTACAGCATTTTCTCGTCAAATAATGAGAGCACACAAAGGAGTGAATGTAAACGAAGAGCATGAATGAATTTATTTTCCTTCGTATACATGTTTAAACCGCAGAAGATTACAGCGTTCAAGTATTGTTGCTCATATCTTGGTTCTAGGGAGGTCAGAGCCAGTGGCGTATCCTGGGTTTAGTGACAGGTTATTATTTGCAAGAAATCACTTCTATGTTTATCACAGACTTTGTGACAAATACGCGCTTTTTGATTATGTATAAGAAGTATTTCAAACGCAAAATCAATTAAATTTAAAATTTTTCTCGCTATATCACTATATCAAATACTAAATAAGAACTACTGAGAACTTACTTAGTTCAAAATCATATTAATAAAAAAGTAAATCAAATATTAATAATTTCAATAGTTTTTTACGTAACTTATTGACCGAATACCTGTTTCAGCGTTAGGAACGTATTGTTTTGTTAATAGTATTATATTAATTTATGTATGATATATAAACAACATACAATTTGTTTTGCATAAATCTACAGCAGGTTTGGATTGGCAAGACTTCGATTTTAAATGAGAAGCTTTTGTGTGTTTCTGTATTAACAAGACTTAGCATTCGTCATATATCTGCTGTTGCTCAGGTAACTCCAGTGAACTTCTTCTTCAATGATTGACCAATGCTGTATATAGGCTATCTGTCTTCTTCTCCTTTCTTTTCTATTTAATACCAATCTTGACAACTATTTCTTACCATTTCTTTTGAATCAATTACCCTAATGTTTTCTGGTGCTATTTTTGTTTTTGTAGATTTCTACTTTTGTTTAAATCTTCGTATAGATTCTGCTATACCATTTAATTTTTGTTTTTTCATTTTCTACTCGATTCAGTAGATATATTCTAAACATAGCTCTCTCCGTCCTCCTTGTAAATTACAGCTTGAAAGTACATATGTTTAAGACTGATTATTTATTATCATATCCACAGTTGATCCACCTTCTTCCTCACATATGTTTAGTAAATTTTCTACAATGTTTAATAACTAGTGGTATTCCATTTTAATCATCTTCTTCTTCTTAGGGTGCTTTGTCTCTTACGAGACGTAGCGATCTTCTCTCCTATGCCTGTGTTGCGCGTTTAGAGTGCCACAGACATAGAGGACCTACAGCTTAACGTGGGCTCCGAACCACGGGAAGTGTAAACACTTCTACTCCAGAGAAGATTTACTAGGCAGAATACCTCGCTGGTTTGCCATTGCCTTGCGAGGGAGAACGGCCGTTAAAAATCCGATGTTCCGGTACTGGGAATTGAACCCAGGACCCTCAGCGTAGAAGTCTAACGCGCTAACCTCTAGCCTACGGATATCCGTAGTTTATCCATCTTCTTCGAGTGATATCTTGTTTTTAATTTGTGATGATGCGCATGATACTTATCTTTATCTCCGAGATGTCTCTCGATTTACAGTTTTTATATGTATTGCCAACCCGCCATAGTAAAAGTAGCAGCCGTATCTGCTACTGTCCTAAGGCGTCGTGACTCTATAAAGGATAACTATGATTTTATATATATATAAGCGCCAGTGTGGTTCAGAGCGCTGGGCTTTGGTGCGGAAGGTAGTGAATTCAAACCCCTGACTCAATGCTTGGCGTGCGGCCTACCCAGACGCTTTAAATAATTGGGTACCTGCGTTCGAATGAACCATATCACCACGTGTCACTAATTGTGAGAGCAAGGATCTGACCTTCCGTCTTGCAGGCCCATCCCATTCATGGGGTGTAGAGCCTCACCATTATATATATATATATATATATATATATATAAATATATACACATAATTGTGGCTTGTGTATGTTTCTTCAGACGGTAACCAGTCTTCTCTATTCTTTCAAAGCGAAGACCAACCACACCCTGACTGTCTTTATACTGTTACCTTAATGACATAAATAATTAAATTATTTACTATAGGTTTTCGAAGTTTGCTATTAGGCTGTTTCTTTCGGATTTGTAACATATTTTATAATTTTTCATATACCCTTGGAATAACAACCAGGTTAGATACAATATACTGGATACACGCCACTGGTCAGAATTGAAAATTGCTTAGGAGCACGGCTGAGAGTACAGGCGCAGATATCCTGGGAATATGATCATGATATTGTCCGTATGCATCTGGCGCATCGCGATTTACTGACTTTGGCAAACAGTGCAGTTTATCGGAACTAGCGGTGGGAATGAGATGGCCGCGATATGCGAGAGTTGCGCCGCTTAGCGCTCTCTATTTGCTAAAACACAGCTTGGTAGATTTACACTAGAACTTGATAATTTGATTACATAACTGTTCCACCCCGTGAGGGCCCTCGTTTAACACAACACCTCTTCTCTTTTGCACCTAGCTGCGAAACAAAGATGAGGGCCTCAATGCGCAAACCGTTTTCTATTTTAAGTTCAACCTCGTATTAACCTGTCACGAGGTGCACGACTTTTAGAGCTTTAGTTCAAGGAACTTTTAGTTCCTTCTTCTTCAACTCGTTGTTTACCGCTGTAGTTTTCTTTTAGTTTCTTTTACTGCATTCTGTAAGTGCGTTGTCCATTTGTCGAGTCTGAAAACACCTTCCTGCGGAGACAGGTTGGTCTTGCAAAGTTCGTATTGATTGATTGCAGCAGGGGAAATACTGAAATCTTAAATTTACGATTTACTTTCGGGTAAAGGATTATTTTGCTGCTTTTTCCAAATGAAATAGGTTCTTCAGACTAAACCAACTTTATCAACGCTCAAATAGAAAGCAATATCAGATTGTCCCTCCGTGAACCTAAAAAGTGGCTTCTGGCAAATGTATGATTGTGGGTGGTGTGTATTTCAACGTGGTGCTGTTGTTATATTACTAGTTAACGTATTTAGTGCTATAAACTGGTTTAATATCTCCATAAATAACCTGCGAAATGAATAACCGATTTCTGCTACTAGGAGTTGCAACTGAATACCTTTAGAGGTATCAACAGTTTTAAGGGTACGCATACCACGCAGAAGTTGCATACACTGAAATGAATTAAAAATCATATTGTTGGAATAGATTTTACATGACTTGGGGGAAAGATATTTCAATATCAGCCATGCTATTACTGTTTGCATTATTCCTAGATAAAGAAAACCTTTAGATGACTACCTTATGATGTATCTTATAAATTTTGATTTGCGCCATCTAACCGCCTGGGCCGCATACTTTACAGAGAAAAGGCGGGAATTTTAAATATCTGTTGTAGACAATCTCTTAAAGGTATGTTTAGGGCTTCTTGTAGAAGAAAGGATCTTTTCAGTGCACACTTGAAACACATTAACAAACAAATTTTGATGCCATTTTCATCACTTTCATCCCGAATTACTTAACATCAAGACTCTGTAGGTTTGCGTTTTAACTATCAAATTTATATAATATACAGTAGAATTTAAGTATCTACTGCCATTGCAATGTAATTGAAAAACGAAAGAACAAATGGCAAATAAAACCTATTGAAATTATTAATAATATTGTTTCTACTTACTAAACCACGACAAAATAGTTTCACACTAACTTAACTTGTTACTGAGTATAATGAATTTCAAATTTGTTTAATCTCAGAACATTACATATTGTAAACTAATGTGTAACTATTGTTTTTATTATGGTTGGAGCTGTTGCAGACGTACTAGGCTCACCGCTTTGAGTAGAGTTGGTGTGAGGCAAGGGTAAGCTAGTTTGTACTACGCACAACAAGGGGCGACTGTGCAGATTACCGTGATGGTGCGCAACCGTGCTGAACCCGTCTGGTGTATCGTGTATGTGTGGGCTGTGTATGCCTTGTTACTCCTCTAGTCTGCTTATAACATGGGGAGTGCCATTCATGTGATGCCCAATAGAAAACGGAGGCCGGGATCTAATACCGCCCACACAGGGAATTAGAAACATTTTCTCACCCCTGGAGTTATTCGAACCGGAAAGCGTCTGGCCTGTTACATCCAAAGCCCGACTCACTTGCTTTTTGTAACATCACATTTTAGAAAAAACGAAATTCTGTTGTTATCATTTATTGGCACATGTGTTTTTTTTTGTTTTCTAATAAACACAACGATTTTTGGTACAGTTGTTTAATTACCACGTCCTCCACGTAAAGCGGCTCCAACATGTAGCTTGCAACTGTTATGTTATCTTGATAACATTACAATCATTACAGGTAATGCTTACCTGGGGACCTCGGTGGTCTAGTGCGAGAACGCATTGGCCACTCGAGATCACAGCAAATGCAGTCGCTCCGTTGGGGCGATCGAATCCCGCCTGGGGCGACCGCATTTGCTTAGTTAAGTTTAGGGTACATGTTGTATGAATGTTTGGTATGTAAGGGACGCCCGCACCCCCTGAAATAATGCGAAAGCGGTTCCGGGGTGGGGGGGGACGGTACTATGAACGTGTGAAAAAAAAGGTAATGCTTACCTTCATTAACATTTTTTTTTATTAATAACGTTTATTTGCAATCTGTTAGTTATAACAATAAGCAAATCAGATTTAAATAAGACAGTAAATTACAGCGGAATGTACATGAGGGGCAAACGCCCGGTGGCATTCCTCCTAATAAATTTTCTTACATATGTATATAGAACAAATAGGTACAACTCAAAAGCGGTAAGGAAGATCCAAAGACTTGAAGCGCTTAAGTCTAGGCACTTGGTAACTGTTATCAAGCAGTGACAGCGCGAGGGGATTGGGGTGCAGTTTCATTCGCTGAAGATACTTACCACTACACTGCACTACTCCTTCTTTAACTGATTTGATATTAAGGTCTTCTCGGATTTCTTTGTTTGGGATATAGTAGGGGGCATCACAGATGGTACGAAGAGTCTTTGATTGAAACCGTTCCAATATCTCAATGTTAGAGTTTGCCGCAGTACCCCAGAGCTGGATTCCATAATTCCAGATAGGTTATGGAATGGATTTATAGACCAGGAGTTTATTGGAGAGTGACAGCTTGGATTTACGACCTAGTAACCAGTAAACATTAACAAATAAATCATGTTTTAGTTTACTTGTTACAGAAGATCTATAGAATGTGGAATCAAACACTGTAATTTAAAATACTGCAAATAGTAACAACATCTAGCTGATGTTGTAATCCCTTTACTGGAAATGACGTGAAACTCCGTCCAAACAACATAGTATGAGTACCTTTCTGCAAAGTAACGTCACGACCATTGACGAAGATAGTTTCAAGGACAAAGACTTTACCACTACGCTATTGCCGGCTCCAACATTATGCCAAGGTATTTCCATTCATTCTCACTATTTAAACTCCTGAACTTCCAGGGAAATTCTGACTAATATCAGTTTGGTAACCACATTTTAAGTTATTCACTAGCCTAATTAGAAGCTTCCAATTCCAATGCAAACACAGATTTGAAAAATACAACACACTCTCCGTAATGGGAACTGTCGCAAAAATTCACAGTGGTTGCACTTACAATTCGGCACTTACAGGAAAACAACCAATGTTTAAATAACGATCCTGAGCGTCTGTAATGCTTTTTTTAAATGTAAATGTGTACTCCGGTTCCGTCGGAAGCGATGTGAGCTTTCTTATTTTAAACATATGTATAGTATAATATATTCTCATACATAATTTGCTTTTGATATGTTGATATCTTTGTCTGTGCAACTGTAAGTACGAACTTCTTACTACTGCTCCATAAAGACTCACGCCGTCCTTCCCTTAATAGTTTCTAATAATAGTTATTACTATTGAACGAACGACGCCATGATGCAGGGTAGGAATTTTGAACACGGAACACCGATTTTTATGTATATAGTTAAGGTATTCTCAGCAGAGAATTTGAGCACCCTTTATGGTTAGCTATATATTATTTATTAACTATACCAACAAAATTTTACTAATCACGTTATATATAGGTTAGTGATGAAAATAGGACGGTCGCTTTACTGCACTGTTCTCACACATGGATGTTCACATTATCGTGTTGGTACTGTAGTATATTTCTGAAAATGCCGTTTGTTTTCAAAATATATGATATTATCTAAAAGAGTTGCTCTACGGATTTTATTTAAATGTTATTATAAGTATCGACCAGTTAAAGTTACACAACTCATTTTGCTGCTTATTGTAGGTTAACTAATATTTCTTGTACGATTTTTAATCTTTTAATAAGAAATTCATTAACTTATATACATAACAAGTGAAATAGTTTTATAGTTTTACGATAATTAGGACATGTAAATTCCAAATGTCATTTGTGAATATTACACGATTAGGAATTTTCAAGCTTTACCGTCTTCTTCCTTTTCAGTCTTGCTTATTGGCTTGTATACATTCTAAGTTTCACTATTGTAAAGTGTAACCACAATGAATTTGTGCAACTCTGTATATGTAAATTGCATGCCATTTGTGACTATTGCCAGATTTTAAATTTTGAAGCTGTACCGTCTTATTGTAGGTGTTATTGTTTATCTGTATCTCATCCTGCCTGTTTTCGCAATTCCTTTGCAGTTTTGCTTATTAGCCTGCATAAATTCTCACTTAATCTATTGTATGCAACAGCATCCATTTTGTGAAACTCTGTATATCTGCAGTTAAAGTGAATTTATATGCAGTTTCTGAATTTAATTGTTTGTAAAAATCCAGCCATAAGTCCTATATTGTTCTATTAAAAATACAGATTAATGGAAATATTTGTAAATGGCTTGTTATTTTGCATGCATTTCCATGTAAACCTTACTCTTTTAAGTAAATTAATTACGATTTCAAGTAATTCTATGTGCAAGTAAGTAATGGTGCCTATAATCTGACCTGATTGTTCCATTACCAATTTTGGCGTTTCAGGAACTACTCTGCATTATTTGTTTATCACTAAACGTTAGGCATGACAGTACTTATTATGATTATAAGCAATTCCTTTACAATTCTCGTTCATCTTTGAGAGTTTATTGTCAAGGATTTCTCTTTGTACTTGTCTTAATGTTGCAGTTGTAAAATTATATGTCTTTGTAGAGATGAATATTTCTTTTGTGGACTTTATGGCTGCGAAACGGCTTTCATTTCCATATTTTGCCGTTGTTGCTAAATAATTGTTCTATATTACAACGAATTTGCTTGCGCCGGTTTCTTGAAAGTTAGAATTCTCAAAATCGCGTGAGATGATGATATTGCTTTCATAACACATTGTCTCGTTTTTAAACATGACGAAATATATAGAATCAAGTAAGTTTTCTAACTGAATTTATCTTTACGTTAACTTAAAATTAATAATTGTGGTAGTAGCTAAGTTTGATCGATTGAGGGTTTATAAAAGTCTAGTGTCTATCGCTAGCTGTGACGGGTTTTGTAGGTCCTCTTGTCAAAATAGTACTACTGCGCGTAAATGATCTAAATTTAAGACATTTTTCTTCCTTTAATGCTCAAAATTCTCAGATCATAATGCACATTATTTAATTTATGTTTCGTACATCGTTCAGAGATGGCTATCGAACTGTATCAAGCATTAAAACCGTAAGCTATCATTACATTCTCATTACGTTTACAGCATTAATGGTAATAATTTTACTAGTTTCCCTTCAGTAAGTTCGTCACGCCACAGCCGAAAATATTACGTATTTAAACTACGCCCTAAGAAACTTCATTTCTGCTTCCAGACGTCACTCGGCGGTAATTACGTCAGTTAGAGTGAATGAATGCAATGTCAATCTTCTTGCTGCATTTTAAGTGGAGCAAAATGTTAATGCAGGAATAAATTAGTGTTTGCCGGATGAAGATAGAGCGAGGAAGTTTTTGTTATTTGCACGGTTGTGTTTTAAAGGAGCAATGGCGTTGACAAAGTTCTTCGAGTCGGCATCTACTTAACGTTTGGGGTTTTTTTTATTAAGCATTGGAATATATTTGTATGCTGGTTGTAATGCTTATTGGGATCTATTTTATTTTATGAGGGATCTAGCGTTTGTTGTTGGTTAATTTCTTAATATACGGTTGTTTAAACATTCTACCATGACCAGAAATCAGGATTTGTTAAAGCCTTAAACAGGGATTTGGAGATAAAAGTTTTTGTTTAGGGAGATATTTTAAGGTTATAACTAAAAATATTAGAGATGGTTGTGTTTGTAGTTTTTATGCTCAAAATCTATGCATTTAGGGGTGGATGAAAAATGCCTATATGGACAACTGCATCATTCTTAAATAGTTGACATTGATTATAGTGTAAAGAAAGGAGTCAGAGGGTAGTATCTAAAACTTTTGTAAATGTTTGTGCTTATGGATTTTATGCTCTAGTTTTATTTATTAAGGGGTGGATTAAAAATGCCACCATGAACAACCAACAACTGCTCCATTCTTAAATAGTTAACATTGACTATAGTGTAAAGAAAGGAGTCAGAGGGTAGTATCTAAAACTATTGGAAATGTTTGTGTTTATGTATATTATTCTCACGTTGTATTCATTTAGGGGTGGATTAAAAATGCCACCATGAACAACTAACAGCTGCACCATTCTTAAATAATTAACATTGACTATAGTGTAAAGAAAGGAGTCAGAGGGTAGTATCTAAAACTATTGGAAATGTTTGTGTTTATGGATTTTATGCTCTAGTTGTATTTATTAAGGGGTGGATTAAAAATGCCACCATGAACAACTAACAATTGCACCATTCATAAATAATTGACATTGACTATAGTGTAAAAAAGGAGTCAGGGGGTTGTATCTAAAACTATTGAAAATGTTTGTGTTTATGGATATTATTCTCATGGTGTATTCATTTAGGGGTGGATTAAAAATGCTACCGTGAACAACTAACAACTGCACCATTATTAAATAGTTAACATTGACTATAGTGCAAAGAAAGGAGTTAGGGGGTTGTATCTAAAACTAGGTATTGGAAATGTTTGTGTTAACAGTTTTATGATCAAGTGTTATTTATTTAGGGGTGGATTAAAAATGCCACCATGAACAACTACCAACTGCCCCATTATTAAATAGTTAATATTGACTATAGTATAAAGAAAGGAGTCAGGGGGTTGCATCTAAAACTATTGGAAATGTTGGTGTTAACAGATTTATGCTCAAGTTTTATTTATTTAGGGATGAATTAAAAAGGTCACCATGAACAACTATCAACTGTACCATTCTTGTATAGTTAACATTGGCTATTATAGTGTAAAGAAGGGAGTCAGGGGGTTGTATCTAAAACTATTGGAAATATTTATGTTTATGGTTTTATGCACAAGTTTTATTCATTTAGGGGTGGATTAAAAATGCCACCATGAATAATTGTATAGTTTTTAAATAGCTGACATAGTGTAAACAAAGGAGTCAGGATTTGGATAACCACAACCATCATCTACAACAAATGTTTTGGTTTATGGGGCTATTCTATAGTTTTAATTTAAACTATTGGACGTGAGTTTATGGTTCAAATGCTTAGGTTGTGAATTACGAATTGACCTGAGAACTCCTAATTACAGAACTGATTTTCTTTCTAGTTAATTTAATACTTATAAGGTTGTAATTAATTTCCAATTTATATATGTTTAGTGCTTATTTAACTATCGCTACATTAAAAATTTATAATGACCAACCTTTCATTATTCTTAAACTGGTAATCGCGAATCCCTAAACACGGTTGCTTAACCATACTACAAAATATCTGGTTCATGGAAGGGTTGTGGAACATTACCTTAAAATTCGGTCAGATTTGAAGATGCATGTTAAAAGTGAATTATCCTATATTGTATTCCTAATTTACTGAGATTCTTCCCTTGGCCGGTCATCCATTTCTTAATACGATATTGAAGATTTAAGAATTCCGCCAAGACCAATTATGCAACACATTCTGAAACGGCCGACCTCGACAAGAGTCCCTAAAAAGGGGTCGGAATTTATAAAAACACTGACGTTGTTGGTTTTGAAGAGTTATGAGGGTTTTAATTACAATTGAATTCGTTTGATGTTATGGTTGGTAAGCATCCATTTTCATCCCGATGTAAAGGGTAAACCTTGTTGTGCCGTTTGTTTTTATCAGATTGATTACACATGGCATTGCATTCAATTATGGTCTATTATTCTTAAGTAATTGATCCTCCAAGTGTCCCAAGACAGGGTTGAGAATTTGTGTAACTTCTTTAAAAGGGTTTCATGACGGACATTCTGCGGGTTGTAATTGAACGTATTGGATGTGGTTGAGGGGATGGTTTAAATACTTATTAGGGTTCATTTTATTGTTGATTCAAGAGTATTTAATTCTTGGTGACCCGTTTCTCGATCTGCCATTGTTTGAAAAGTCACCAAGACCAATTGCGCATCATTCTTAAGTAGTTCACACACGTTTTCCATTCAAAATTTCAAACACATCAAGTGCGGCAAGTCGGTCGAACTGGTTCTCGAGTTCGTTTGCGCTATTGTAGTGCTGCAGCGGGTTCGTCTACCGCTTACAAAACAGAATGAGCCCCCGAGGGCGTCTTTGGATTGTCTTCTAGTAGGACTTCTTTTGCTTTTTTGCATGACCGGATTCCCGTATGTTTTGCATACGAGAGAGTCGATTTATTTCTGGACTTGTAGTGCAGCAGATTTAGAGCCGCGCGTTTATCTTCGTTTTAAATGCGCTCTTGTAGCTTTTACGACGTTATCAACACTTTTAGGTTTATGTGCAACTGAGATATTTGGCTATTTTTGATCGAACGGGCTTTTATTCGGTCGTTGGTGTTAAGTGGTTTTATCCAGCAGAGGTTTTGCAACGGCGCGTGCAAACGCTGTTTTATTAACGCGATTTTGCCCCGTTCCGTGCACAAAAACTGATTATTTGCGAATCGTCGTATCAAAGTGTGAAATGCATTGCTGGTTTATTTACATTGATTAATGCAGCAACAATAAAAAGTTTAATATTTAATCCCACTTGGTTTATTCGAAATTAGCTCAGCGAACAACAAATATATTGCGATTTTAACTGGAGCTATTGAACACCTAATCGTTGTTTTATTGAAATTTTTATCATTAACAATTTAGTTTTAATTGCAATTAAAATAAGCGTCGCCATTGCTGCGCAAAATATTAAACACGTGGCTTGCATGATGGTTGTAAAAAACCCACCGGTCGTGTCTTTAATTATATAAATTATGCAACTTCACTTTTGATGTAAGTAGCGATAGTTAATCGACAATTACATTATGACGGGAAAATGTGTGTTGCGGCGAGGGTGTCTTACATAGTTAAACAGTTTATTGCAGTTGAATACTCTGGGGTAAGATGTTATGCAGCGCTTAATGCACTTCGAAGGAGTTTATTAGGAATCTTATATTAAATTAATATATGCGGAACTGCAGTTTAGGGTACATTTTTAAATAGACTTGCCATAAAGATCTCTACATAAATAGGTATATCGAAATATATACAGTACCGGCCAGAAGTATATGACCTTTATTTTTTTTAAATAACTATGTTAAAATTGCATGAATCTCTATCCAATCGTAATAACATGTTTTGATATTAGGTACATATTACAGAACAAAATACTTTTCATTAACTTATAAAAACAACAACTTGAAGAAAATTAATTTTATGTAACATCTTTAAAATAATGGCAGCTGAATGGCAAGTTTAAATTTGTACAGAAGAACACTAGGAATTATTATTTATAACAAAACAATAATAATATTTTGTGGCAAATCCTATAGCATGAATCACTACTTGAGAATATCCAGCTATGGACTCAAGAACTGCGTCGATTGGCGACTGAAGCATCTTGTTGTTTGTTCTCTTGCTGATCAGACACCTCTCCAGCTCTTTCCACAATGGCTCTATGACGTTTAGGTCGGGCGATTGGCTTGGCCAGTCCATAAGAGTCACCTAACCGCGTCCTATGCTTTAGCCGTAGACGCTTTGGGTCGCTGTTTTGCTAGAATATGAAGCCACAACTGAGAAAGTGCTTTGAATACGGTATCACATTCTCAAAAATATACATATACATTTTTCGAGACATGATACCCTTTCGTGGAGAAAGCACCCACACCATATCGAATTACCTACGTGCTTCATTGTAGCCATTTGGTATGTTAGGTCAAAACGTTTGCCTGTAAGTCGATGAAACCATTTTATACCATCACTGCCAAACAACATAAACTTGAGTCGACACTCCAAAGAACGTCAGCCCATTGCTGAGGTATCCAGTTTAGATGAGCACTTCACTCGCTCCTTCCTGTTCTTTGCTGAAATGAGCGGCTTCTTTGCGGACCGCTTGTCATTCAGTCCCACAATCTGAAGACGCTGATGTATGGTTTGCCAGGAATCGGTATATCCCTGGCAATGTCCATTGCCGTAAGACATGGATTACTGCGACAAGTGCGAAGAATATTTCTATCTGTCTGTAGGATTCGGGGTTTTCGTGGGTCATTTAGGTATATGCTGGGACAGGATCATCCACGAATTTTTATTATCCATATTTCCTGGTATTTCCCATCCTTACATTCCCGTTACTGGCTGAAGAGAGACCAAGGATTCCGGGGCGGAATCCGACCGACCCATATGGCGGCCCGTCCCCGTGTGGGGAATGAACCTACGTTAACGTGATTTTTAAATCTCGAACACCGCGGGTCTTAACTATTTTAATAAATACAAACTACAATATGTAATTGTCAAAACAGTGAAAACAATCAAGAAACAAATTATAAATCAAGCAAAACAAAGGGTTACAAAAAATTAATTATGCTAAAATCAATAAACGTATTGAAAACCATTATTTATCCAATAGCATATTGTCATACATTATCTACTAGATGTACCTGCTGCCACGTATCTTCTTCTTTCAGCCTTCTTCAATCCATCTTTGGATGTAGGCCTCCCCGAGTTCCCTCCATTTGTTTCTGTCGTCCGCCCTTCTCTTCCAAGTCAATCCCGCATGCCTTTTTATGTCGTCGGCCCACCTCATTTTTGGTCTTCCTCTCTCCCTTTTTCCTAGCCATGGGCGCCATCCTTCAATGATTTTATTCCACCTGTCATCTTTGTGCCGTGTGTTATGTCCCGCAAATTTCCATTTCAGTGTTGCTACTCGTTCCCGCACATCTGTGACGTTGGTTTTTTGTCTTATCCAGGTGTTCCTTTTTTTATCTTTTAATGATATGTGAAGCATTTGCCTCTCCATAGCTCGTTGAGTTTTTATTAATCTGTCCATGTTTCTTTTTGTCAAGGTCCAAGTCTGTGCTGCATATGTTATAACCGGGAGAACACATTGGTCAAACACTTTGGTTTTTAAATATTGGGGAATGGAATTGTTTTTTAATATATAACTTAATTTGCCGAAAGCAACCCATCCTAGTTTTATTCTTCTGATGACCTCTGCTTCTTGATTTTCTTTATTAGGTTTTACTATCTGGCCCAGGTATATATATTCTTCTACTTGCTCTAATATATCTTGCCCGATTCTGATTGCAAGCTCGTCTTCTGTGTTAGTCATTACTTTTGTTTTAGTTTTATTCATTCTTAGGCCTATTCTGTCTGAGGTGGCATTTAATTCGCTTATCATTTGTTGGAGTTCTTCTTTATTTTTAGCAATGATGATGATGTCGTCTGCGTATTTAAGATGATTGAGATACTCCCCATTGATATTTATACCTCTTGTATTCCAGTTTAAGCTTTTAAATATATCTTCTAGGGCGGTGATGAAGAGTTTTGGTGAGATTGTATCACCCTGTCTGACTCCCCGTCTGACTGGTATAGGGTCTGTTTCGTCCTGTATTTGTATCGATATAGTTCCGTCTTTATAGATGTTGTGTATTAGCGTCATATACCTGTGGTCAATCCTGCTGTTCCATAGAGCCTCTTCTACTGCCCACACTTCAACTGAGTCAAAGGCCTTCTCATAATCAATAAAGGCTAAATATAATGGTATGTGGTATTCCGTAGCTTTTTCAAATAATATTTTAACAGTTAACAAATGATCGCAAGTACTGAATCCTTTACGAAAACCTGCTTGTTCACGTGACTGATACAGTTCTAGTTTATTATTGACCCTTTTAGTGATTATCTTAGTAAGAAGTTTATAGATCTGTGACAGTAGAGTAATGGGTCGGTAGTTAGTTAGGTTGAATCTATCACCTTTTTTAAATAATAGTATGGTTATCGCATTTTTCCATGCCTCCGGTATTGTGCCCTGCTCCAGACATTTATTTAGTAGCATCTTTAACTTTTGTGTAACCGCTTCTCCTCCTGCTTGTAGCATTTCTTTTGTTATATTGTCTTTTCCTGGTACTTTATTATTTTTCATTTCACCGATAGCATTTATTATTTCGTCTTCCGTTATTTCTGGCACGTCCTCTGAGTTAACATTAATTATTTTCTTCTTCAGTTTTTCTTTAGTATTTTCTGGTATTTCTGTTTTTGATTCGTAGAGTGTTTTATAAAATTTTTCCACTGTTCTATTTATTTCAGCTCTTTCTCTAATTTCCTCACCTTGCTCATTTTTTAACGCTATTATTTGTAATTTTCCCAAACTGGGCCTTAATACCTTCATATTTCCATTTCTCTGTATAACGTCTATTATTTTCTTTTCTTGCTTTTCTTTTATGTTCTGTCTGATAGATTTGCGAATTAATTTATTTAATTCGGTATATTCAACGGTTTTTTGCTTGCCTTCTTGTATTAATTTTCTTCGTTTTTTTAACATTTGTTTTATGGTATCAGTAATATTTTCATCTTTCTCTCGGTTCTTATGCATCAGTTTTTGACTAGTTTCGCTTAAGGTTGTGACTAGAATTTCATTTATTTCTTCCATATCTTTGTTCTTGTGCATCTTCTTTGTTTCCAGTGCCTTTTTAATTTCGTTCTGGTATACATCTTGCTTGGTTTTTAAAGTTTCTGAGTTGCATGAGAATCTTTTTGCTTTCCTCCATTTCATTTTTTGAATTTTTTCATTTATCTCTATTCTTGCTCTGACCAATCTATGGTCGCTTCCTACTGAAAATCTGTTAATTACACTTACGTCTTTAATTAATTCGTTTGATTTTGTCAGAATATAGTCGATTTCATTTTTTACTATTCCATTTGGGCTGATCCATGTCCATTTTCTATTAGGTTTCTTTTGAAAGAAGGTATTCATTGCGAACAAGTTCTGCTGTTCTAGAAAGTTGTATAGAGCGTCTCCTCTGTTATTTCTGAATTCATATCCGAAGTTTCCTATCTTTTCTTCATTTTCGTCCATTTTATTACCAAGTTTTGCATTAAAGTCTCCCATGACGATTGCATGTTGGGAATGGGATTTGTCTATTGCTTTTGCGATTTCTTCGTAGAAATCTTCTACTTCGTCATCTTCATGTGTTGTGGGGGCATATACTTGGATAAGTGAAATTTTTGTTTTGTTGTTTATTTTTAGAATTATATATGCTACTCTGTTTGATATTCCTTTGTATGTTACAATATTAGGAGCTATATGTTTGTTTATTATAAAACCTACTCCTCCAATACTATTGTTTTCGTTGTTTCCCATGTGGAAAAGTACGTTTCCTGGGGCAAGGTGTATTAGCTTTTCTTCGTTTCTTCTTGTTTCCGAGAGTCCGATTATGTCCCATATTATATGTTTCAGCTCTTCTTCTAATTCAAATAATCTGTCGTCGGTTTTTAGCGTTCTGAGGTTATATGTTCCTATGGACAATTTGGTTATGTTTGGGTTGACTTTTTTCTTCTCATTTGTTATTTTAGTCGAATTTTTGCCTCCCCCAGAATCCTTGAAGCTGACCGTCTGTGCGGTGTGAGATTGTGGACATATCCTACCCACCTGGGGTACGTTTGTTTTGAAATTCGGTATCTTTCATATTTGAGTATTTGGGTATTTGAGAAAAAGGGAAAAAGGGAGAGAGGAAGACCAAAAATGAGGTGGGCCGACGACATAAAAAGGCATGGGGGATTGACTTGGAAGAGAAGGGCGGACAACAGAAACAAATGGAGGGAACTCAGGGAGGCCTACATCCAAAGATGGATTGAAGAAGGCTGAAAGAAGAGAAAGAATAAGAATGTGAAATTATTATTAATGCAATATAGACAATATTACTTTAAGTTCTGTGATATAACATAAACAGGGGCTTGAAACAAAAGCAAATTCAATTTTTAGCAACAATCGAAATTCGATCTTCATTTAAAATAGTAACATTAGCTACATCAGCAATTTCACAAGTAATTCTGACTTTTAATAAACGGCCGTTTGAATTAACCGTTCAACTGGAACGAGGTAACGTTCATTACAGTAAATTGTAATCACGTATTATCAATTACAAAATTACATGATTCACATTTGTTTATGGTATATTGTAATCTTATTTAATTGTTCTAATTTTTGCTATATTAGTTAAGTTAAAGCATGTATAAAAAATGAACAAACCATAAATATGATTCTTTGTTGTTCAAATCGACCAACAAACACAAAAATTATAGTTGTAGACTGTAACTACCAATATTTGCGAATTGTTTCTTGCCTTACTTCTTTGAAATCCATATTTTTATTTATATTTTAAAAGTAATAATAAAAACAATTTCAACGTTATTTATTTGAGCTTTATACGTATTTCACATTTTGTATTTCATTTTCAAAAGCAATTATTAATATTATAAATATTTGTAGTTAGAGAAACAACACACTGGATGTTGATTTCGGACTTGGTTCTGATCTTTTGTTCCACAACTTTCCAATAGCGGGGAATTTATGAGCTCAATTTGCTCATTCATTAAAGGTGTGTTTGTCAATTTGAGAGGCCTCATGTATATCCAATATGAGTTTATCATCACATAAGTGTAAAAATGTTATTTATATTTGTGATGTCAATGCATGATTGTATTCTAATAAGTATTTAGCGTAGTTGTATTTTTCTGGGTGTTTATATTTATATGAGCATATGTGTTCTTTGTATCTAGTATCAAAATTTCTAATTTTTTGACTTATGCATATATAATTACACTGTGAATTTAATTTATAAACACCCGATTTTAACAAATCGTTAGTTCTATCTTTTGCGTTGAATAATGCATTGAAAATGTTTTTTGTTGTTTTATAGATCACTTTAAATGTACTTGTTTTGATTATAATTTTAGCAATTTTCTTAGATTTATTAACGAAATAACGAATTGAAATATATTGTAAGAAAGGTTTCTTGGATATATTTCTTGAATTACTAAATTGGAGTCTTTCCTTCTGATTAGTGTGTCTATCAGTTTTGTGTTGTATCCATTAATGTCTGCAATTTGCTTAATAATCGAAATCTCTTTGGTGTAGTCACTGTTATTTCAAGGAACTGTTAGTTTTCTATATATCAAGGACCTATAGGCTACACATTTATATGTTTTATGGCAACATGGGTCCTGTGGTATTGCTATATCTTAGTGCTGTCAAGAATCGGTTCTCGATTCTAGAATCGGATTCCGATTCTCGATTCTGAAACTTGTTGAGAATACTGGAAAACGGCTTAGCTGTTGTCGGTTTTATGTGGCTTGTGCGTACAACACTAAAATCGGATTTCGATTCTCGATTCTAGAATCAAAAATCGTTTTTCGGTTCTAGAATCTAGAATAGTTTCCCAATTCTAAAATCAAGAATCGTTTGTCTTCTCTTGAAACAAGAATGGTTCCAGGATTGAAAATAGTTTGCAAATTTACATCTTTAGAATTGAAAAATACATTGATAGAAGTGAGATTAGTCTTCTATTTTCAGATCTTCGAACCTATAATCGGTATTTATTTTACGATTTTAGAATCTTCTAATATATATAATATGTATTACATATTTGGTAGTAGCATCTGAAAACTATAATCAACACATTAAATTTATTTTTTATTTATGTTCGTGACAAATACAAAATTGCTCAAGCTGTTTTGATGAATCGGATTTCGATTCTAAAATCGACAATCGGTTTTAACGCCGCTGCAGAACCGATTCTTAAAGCTAAAGAACCGATTCCGATTCTAGACTCGGAATCGTTTGACAGCGCTACTATGTCTGTTCGTGTAGGTTTTCTGTATATTTTGCTTTTAGAATTAATTTTGTTCTATTTCTAATGTATACGTTATGCTCAAGTGTAAAGTATTAATAAACGTTAAGAAATCGCCCATAAACTCGAATGAACTATTAAAACAGCTAAAATATCATCAATATAACGGAACCAAACTATAATTTTCGAGGATTAATGTAATTTAAAAATTCGATCTGCTAAATGTTCCATAAATATATTAGCTAAGTGGTGAAATTGGACTTCTCATTGGTAAACCGTTTTTCTGAAGATAAATTTGGATCATTGAAAATAAAATAATTTTGATTAATTCAAAGTTCGAATAATTGAATTAACTCATTTCGTTTTGTTCCTTCCCCGTTTTTGTTGATAAAATATTGTCAATATTACAATTTACTTTCGGCTTAGACCGCGTCGTCATTTGGGAACTACACCCACCATTATCAGGTAAGGCCCCGACCTGTGGCTTGTCTGCCTTTACAAGCATTTGCTCTAGAAGTTTGAGCAATATTTGTTCGTAGGCCCTGCCTGCCGGAACAGGGCAGTGTGCTTAGATTATTTGAACCTTGGGGCGGACAAGGATTTGATCTTAATCTATTTTGTTTGCCAGGACAATAATACCTAATCGTCGTATGCCTGTTAGCTGTTTGTGGACCCATACAAAGACGGCCCTGTTTAGGCAGGCAGGGCCTAGAAACAAATATTGCTCAAACTTCTAGAGTAAATGAATGCTTCTAAAGGCAGTTCAAGCTACAGGTCGGTCCTTACCGGATAATGCTGGGTGTAGTTGCCAAATGACGACGCAGTCTAAGCCGAAAGTAAATTGTAATACTGACAGTTCGAGACGCCGCGAAAACCTCAAAGAATAGATAAAAATGTTATTTAACAGAGGAATACACTCTTAAGAAGTTCTTTGTGTAGGCATATTGGTGACATCGAAACTAACTAGTTTGCATTGTGATAGTACTTACTTACTTTCCATGTCCATGTAAGTAAGTAAGTAAGTATTGTGATTGTAAACTTAAATTGAACATTGAACATATTTTGGTGTGTATAAACTAAACTAAATTAGTAACTATGTAATTTAATGTTTTTTCCAACATGTGATTGCGTTCGTTATGTATGAGACTACCAGTCTAATAGGCCTTTGGGGTTTGATGTATTTTTATTTTACCGTGTAATTTTAGTGGTTGTGTGTTTGCATGTATTATTTTTCTTTTCTCATAATTTGTAACAATATAGTTATTTATTGTTTGTTCTTTTTGTGATATAGTTTTTGGTGGGATTCCTGTTTAAGGTTTCTAAACTTGAAGTCGTTATAATATTATTATCGTTCTGTATGTAATCATCTTTATGTAAAATAACGAAAGTATTAGCTTTGTCTGCTTTAACAGAAATTAAATTGTTTAATTTTTTTCTAATTGACGCAAGCAATAAATTATATTTGTTTGTTGTTGACAAATCTCTTAATAAATTGGCATTTTGAAATTTTGCATAATTGAAATGTTTTTTTGAGAACATTTTCCGAATTTACAGCTAAAATTTCTTTAATATTGATAGTGACGTTTGGGAATAGCCAGAATTTGAAACATTTATTTAGAAATTTAACTTCCTTGCCATTAAATTCTGTGTTTGGCAGTTTTAGAAAACGAGAATGGAAATTTATAATGGTGTTAGGGTTTGTATAATTTTTAAGTCCACGTGTGTTTAGTTCTAATCCTAAAAGTTTGTGTTTCTGTATTGTGTATTTTGTAAATTTTAATTCGCTAACTAGTTCTCTCATGCCATTATCAAAAACGTCAAATTCAACTGGGTATAATTTTACTATAGTTTGGAATAAGTTTCTTTCTTAGACATTCTTGCTTAAACCAAATATTCTGTGTTAATAATCCATGTTTTACCAGAATCCTCTTGTATAATCTGGCTTCAATTCATATTTATATTTTAAAATAACAATAATCACAATTTCAATAATTTATAAAGGACTAGCCGAGTTTAATTCAAATACTAGCAGAGACAGTAATATGAATTATCATGATTGATCAGACTTTTCATATTTTTTTACTCTACTGCTTATGAATTCGACAATATCAGGTGTCACCGAGAATAGGTTGCTTCATTTTTTGTATTTACTAATAGGGAAAATATAATTGTAATTGATAAATATACCTACATCCACAAAACTGATTTACAGGTCCAATATCGTCGAAAATAATGTAAAATTTCATATTTTAAATGACATACCCTGGATGTAGACAATATTATTTTGAGCACGGTGGTATAACATACGAGGAGTGCATAGATATTTAAATTAAATACAAATTGAATGTTTGGAAATTATCGCAATTCGATTATCATGCTGTTTTATTTAAAATAGAAACGTCAGCTGCAACTGCAACTTCACAAGTAATCCCTATTTTTAAGAAACGAGTGTTGCTAAATGTAATAATTAACCATTCAAGTAGTACGAGTTATCAGTTACAAAATTGCATAATTCACAATTATTTATGGTATATTGTAATCTTAAGAATCATTTTGGCTGTACTAGTTCAAGTTTAAGCTTGTACAAAAGAACAAACCATAAATATACTATTCTTTAAATCGTTCAGTAAACACGAAAATTACAGTTGTAAACTATAACTACCATGTTAGTGCAACAAATATTTGATTTAGGCTCGTACTATTTTTATTATAGCATGGGGATATATGCCCGTCAAAAGCTAATTGGACTGTAATATTTACAGAATAACAACAAAATTTAAATGAAATATTTTTTCTTAAATTAAAGCAAATCTGTCTTCCTATTGTTTACTGACCCTCCGTACTGACTTTGAATGAACGTAAATCCGTGTTCTACTTATGCTGAGTTCATACTTCTCAATTAAAAACAGAATACGATATTTTGTGATACACCGAATGCAAATGGGAATTATATTATTGAATAACTTTCTGTTAACAGCAACTTAAACTAGCAAAAACACACACAAAACAAATTACATCGTTTGTTGCTTAACATTCGCATAAAATTGCCTTGTAAGACAATTTAATTCGATATATTTAATGAATGTTAATAGCAGCCAACAAAAGTGTTTAATAACTGTTACTTAAACTTACATAAAGTGAAACTTTAGTCCAACTACATCCTTGTAAACACCCATTTAAATTTGAAGTGTGGGTTTGTAGGTTTTCAGGTTTCTAAATCCTACCTTTCTGTATAATTCCAATTGTGGCCAATAAATCTGTGTATTCGAGATATCGCACCTCTTAAAAGAAAGTCTGCATAAAATATTGAATTATAATAAACTAACAAATTCGTAAATAATAAAAGTGTATGTAAATACCAAAATTGTTATTTATAGCTGTATTAGTTATACATGGGAATATTAATTGTGTGAACAATCACACCTAAATAATGTAAACAAGGAATTAATCTCCATTTCGGCCTTCCATTGACGGCCTTTGTATAATTCTTATGAATGGAAGCTACAATTTTTCTTTCAGTATAACTGTTTGTATTTAAAACATGCGCTTAATTAAAAATGTTAAGTAGGTAGAGGAATTATAATCACGGTTATAAAGCGTAGTTTGATAAACAAAAACAGGGAATCTGCTCTCTTTCAATTTTGTATGTATTAATGCTAAATATTTATCATGCCCATCTTCAAATGTGATTCTAGCTTTGCAAAAGTTCCGTTTTCGGTGAAAATATTAAATCGGAAATTTGTTTCGATTCCTTACTGACAGCAGACAAATTAAATATTTCAGTGGTGTGAAACTTTATACAGTTTTTTTAATAATAACATATTTTCGACCTCTGATTCTAAGCAAGATAATGACGGTTAATGATTTAAGATCATTATTTTACTTGGATGAACGTAGCAAGAAGTACAACTGCTTAACTTTTATTAAGCTTAGTAAAAATTATTAAGATAGATTTTCTGGCAATAGTGTTAATATAAGAAAAAATATTTGAAATAAATTTTGCGAAATGTTAACATACGAGGGTCATTTTTTAAGTAAGACTCATTGTGTCAAAAACTGATAACAATTTATTATAACGGAAAATCGTTGTTTTATACAGGGTGTCTCACAAAGAATGGGCCAACGTTTAGTCATAGATTCTTTAGGTAAAAATAAACCGATTAAACCTAATATACCTTAGGCCGAAAGTCCTTCCTTAAGAAGTTATAGGGCCTTAAACTTCAATTTTTTATTTTTTCTTTTTATTGTAATTACCACAAATCTAAAGATATTTCTTTGAAATTTGGTACACCTACATACTATTATGCAATACAGTAACAGAATTATTTTCATTAACCAGACTTGGCCGTAAGAGGCACTTAACCTACCACTGAAATTTTATATTAGCTGTAACTTTGTTATTGGTAGAAAATTTTAAAATTTTATGTTATTTTCTGAAAGAGGATTAAAAATGACAAAAATAAGATACTCTTAGTTCATACGCGTAAATGCAACCGTTTGCCTTAAAATGCTTGTCCCAAGTTTTGGTCTGTCGTTACGACATTCAATTATCAGGTAGCCATGATCGCAAAAACAATGGGTAGTGCTTGTGACCTACAGTAAAGAACAATGCCAAGTCAATTAAATACTTTGGTGTTATAGAAATTGTATTTTTAATTTCTGTTTTGTGTTTACGAAAATTCCTCCACATTCGTTATGTCGACGCATTATCGTAAACAAAACAGAAATTAAAAATGCTATTTCTATAACAACAATTTAGTTGAAAGATATTTTTGTTCCGCGTCTGATCCTTGAGTTCCATAAAAAAATATTCATCCAGATAAAAATGACAGATGATTGAAACAACCAAGTTTATGGAAAAAAGAAGCCACCCAGAAAATTTTGCGATTTGCGGCTTGGATATGTTGTTGGCCTCGTCAAGGATAACAAGTTTTCCTTATGGGACTTTCCCGTAGCTCGTACCGTTCGACCGCCAGGGGCGTCCAAAGTCGAAACACGAATCGACATCCAGCACGTGTCCATGTCATCGCAGCGAGTCGATCGCGAGCTCAATCTGTTCGCATATGTACGGCGCATCGACGGCTGGTTTTAACATCTCCAAAGGGGGTGCGAGGGACGCCGTTAAGTTTTTAAGCCGATTTTTACGTTTTTTTTCGATGTTTTGGTGTCCCCCGCGACCCCTTCAGGGATGTTAGAACAATGAAAATATCCATTACACTATTTGCCACACAATCCCCATCGACATCCAAACGTTTTTGAGAACGGGAGACGAGCTTGATGAGTCCTTCGTTGAAGAACTCTGTCGCCCATTCCTTGAACCAATCGTTGACAGACGTGTGTTTTCGTAGAGCAGACACATTTCCCTTCCAGGCGGATAATCAATCTTAAAATGCCGTTCCGGCACCAAAAGATCGTTGCAATGGCGTGGCTGAACTTGCCTGTTTGAATTTTTTGGTTTAGTTGGAGAATGTGAGTGGCGCTATTCAAGATACTGTCGTTTTGTTTCCTGTGTAGTGGGACATCCATATCTCATCTCCCGTAGCTATACGATCCAAGAATTCATCGCCTTCTATACAGTAACGATCAAAAAATACCTGAGAAATAGTCATTCTCTTTTGTTTGTGTTCTGATGTGCATTTCTGAGACCCATCTTACACAAATCTTGTTGTAGTGGAAAGTTCGCCGACAATTTCGTAAACATAACGGGGAACATTAGGAAAAGCCGTACGAAGGTAATCAATTGTGAATGTTTTGTGGAATATGTGCATCAGTAGCAGTTTTCAGTTCTTCGGCGATGACAGATGGGCTTCCAGATCTTGCTTAATCGTGCACGTTTGTTGTCCATGTGTTGAATAAACGACATCGTTTCCTCAAATTTGCCTTGTTCATCATACGTTCTCCATACATTTCAACTAACTTTCGATGAATTTTAGCTGAGTGAATGTTTTTGCATGTACAAACCGAATCACCGATCGCGTCTCCCCTCAATTAGTTGCCGTATCCCATAAGCTCTACTAAATTATTGTTCTCGGTTATTGTTTTTACAGATCAACATTAATAAAGAAGTTTCAACTTGATCAGCACGTAGCTACTGGCCCACATCAAAAAATAAAATAAATGCAAACGAGCCACAACAACAATTATTGCTGAACTGATTAAACAAAAACGAAAATTTTAGCTACTGTAATGACGATTTGGGCAAAATGATGATTTCGTACAACATTCCATTAAATAATTTAGACGTTCCAGAATTTAAGCAATTCTTGGAAAAATACACCGAAGAAAAAGTTGTTTCCGGGACAACAGCTTCCAGAACGCACATTCCAAAATTATTAGAAGAAAATCTTCAAACAATTAGGAATGCTATTTCGACTAATTATATTGGGTTTAGTGTTGGCGAAACCACCGATGCTAGAGGAAGATATATTGCGAATTTTATTGTTGGTGTCTTGAACATAAATCCTTCTTCCAGCTTTTTAGTTGGTGTTAAACAACTCGAAAAAACCAACCATTTGACAATTTCACGTTTCGTCAGTGAAATCCTTTCATTATTATATTTGCCAAATCAAATGCCATCAGAAAGAATTTTATACATGGTAGGTAACTGAACACGGTGAAAGCTGGTCAAAACCTAAAAATTTTTTTTCCTAATATAATTCAAGTGACCTGTTTGGCTCGTGCAATGAATAGAATGGCTGAAACAATTAGAGGCGAGTTTCCTTTTGTGAATAAACTAATTATACCGGGAAGAAGGTATTCCTAAAATCACCAGTTCGCATCGAAGTTTACAAAGAACAACTTAAAGATGTTCCCTTACCTCCACAGCCAATCCTTACCGGATGGGGAACGTGGATTGAGTCGCTCTATTTTATAGCGAACATTATAGTGATTTTAAAATTGTTATTAACTCTTTTCGATTCAAATTGTGCTCAATCTGTGGCAGATTGTCAAGGTATTTTGAAAAGTTCTGAATCAGAATCTCAATTATCCTACATAAAGGCTAATTTTTCTGAAATTCCCAACATTATTAATAAGCTGGAAACACAAGATCTGCTTCACGTGGATTCTTTAGAATTATTCGAAAATTTTCATTCCATCCTCAATAAAAATAAAAGTAAAATATGTAAAAAAAAAATAGTAATAAAATTGACGGTTCTATTCAGAAAAACAGCGGACTTTCAACTTTAAAATTGATAACAAATATTTTAAATGGAGATTTTTGAAACAACGACTTCAACGACGAAGATTTCGGTGTAAAGAAATCACATTTGTTTAAATATTTCCCAGTAACATCGTGTGATGTAGAAAGAAGTTTTTCCAGCTATAAAAATATATTGGAAGATAAACGGCAGAATTTTCTAGTTGACAATATTGATAAACATTTGGTTATTTATTATAATACAACTAATAAAGAATAGATTGTAAATAGAATATTGTATGCATAATTTGTTGTTTATATTTCTCTTATATTTCTCTATTTGTCGTGTATCTAGTTTCAAATTTCAAGAACATTTTTTTAGTATTATGTAGAGTATGCTTCATTTTGTATATGCTTGTAATTAAAAATACTGAAGAACGATTATGGTGTTATTTCTTGCTTTAACTTATGAATTACAGTTTAAAATAAATGTCAGAATTTATCGTATTATGCCATACACAATTTTTAAGAATTTAATATAAATAAAACGGTTTTAGTGCATCCATAAGTGCACTGTGCATATCTCAATATAGGTTACTGCATATTGGTGCATATATTGAAGGCTTTTTGTGCATATATTAGTGCATATATACACTATTTTTACGACATACCTGCCCAACTCTAATAATAACAATAATACCAAATACCAGAAATCAAATATTTGTTTGACTAAAATGATCATTATTTTCTACAACCATAATTATTGTATTTGTTGAACGATTTTAACAACATAGAATAGCCTACTTATGGTTTGTTACGTCTAAGGCTAAACTTGAACTAGCACAGAAAAAATTACAACAATTGCTGATGAGATTACAATATAGCATAAATAATTGTTAATAATGTAATTTTGTATTAGATAACTCGTACTAGTTGAATGATTAATTATTACACGTTTACCAATAGTGGTTTCTTAAAAATCGAGATTACTTGTGAAATTACTGTTGTTGCTGATGTTTCTATTTTAAATAACACAGCATGACAACCGAATTTCGATTATTTCTGAAAACTGCTAATACATTTTTACAGAAATCGTTTGTGTTTTTCGTTTGATTGGTTTTAATGCCTGATCATGTTGATTATATATAGTATCAGCTTGTTTTTTATTACATTTAGATAATTTATTACCAGCACTATTGTATTTGTTACTGTGATAACCTGCAATCGACCATTTAGTGCTGCTGTACAGCTGTTATCCAAAAACTAATTATTATAAATGACAAACCGTGAAATAGTAAATCATAGATTGTAAAAATTTTATGTTTCTTCGGTAACGTAATTGTTTACTGCTATACAAGAATAAACTTCATTAATTTCAAATTAAATCTACTACAATGCCGTTTAAGGGTGTAGGCGCTACAAAAATTACGCTAATAAAAATTATTTAGCCACATTTTATAGATGAAAAAGTTAGTAGTGATGGAAAATATTCAATTTCAGAATTATTAAACAAGAGTTTAATATAAAAATAATTTCAAATAGAAGAAATAAGTTTAATTGTAACCTTTACAAATTATCTGATAGAACACACATACATTTCAGTATGGGGCCGGTTTCCAGGGATTGGGATGGTTCAGTGGTAAGAGAGCCAAGATTTGTATATAATAGTTGAAATGCTTCCTGGTTCGAATCACTCCAGGTTCAAAAATTTTTCTTATTCCCTGTATGATTGGTACTGGATCGCGGTCTCCATTTGCCTTTGAAGATAAAATTAATGGCACTGTTCGTGTTACGACCGCACTAGAGGAGTAACAAGATCATATACACAAAAATACACAACACACAGGCAAGTCAAGTACGGTTTCGCACCAAGACGGTAACCCGCAGAGTCGGGCCCTGTTGTGCATAGCACAAACTAGCTTAGCGTTGACTCACACAAATGCGATGGGCCTACACGGCCTGTGAAAGCTCCATAATAGTAATAATGTGGGTGGTTCCTAACATATTATAATTGATTATATTTTTTTTCTTGTTTTGAATTAATTAGAAAATATCCGGTTGACAATTTTTGAGAATAAAAGCGATGTATCTTCGATATTTTTACTTCTTTAGTTCTTAAAATTTGTCACTTCCAGCCGTGGGAATTTACAAGTATATCTTTTAGTAGATTGCTATTACTCAAATAATAACCA
>JABXWE010001054.1:0-70761 GCA_014611495.1 Limonius californicus
TAGTTATGCTGTTTTTGAGGTTTTTCCTCTACCAGTTGTTTGTTTTATAGTTGGCTCTGAGGAAGGAAATAAAGTTTTCCGAAAGCTTAGCTTAATAGCAAAGGGTGGTTTAATTTCTTGCCCTTGGTCGATTACCCCAACAACCAACATCTTTAACTTTATATATATATATATATATATATAAATGTACAGTATTTGGTGCGTTATCGCGTTTAAGACGAGTGTGACACGACAAAGAATTTTATACAAAATTCGATTTCGTGTTATACAGAATTTTGAGTGCAACATTTTGTATAAAATTCAGTAGAGTCATACTATAAAATCTAAAAAATTTTGTTCAGAATCGGCGTCGTATTCATGCACAAACGAACCATTTTTAGTGTTCATCAACAATCACAGAGAGGTAAATGTTTTACCACGTGTTTGCGCCTCTGCGCTGATGCAAACTGTGCCTCACTTAATGTAACTTATAAACATTAAACACCGCATCCAAAAATAACACGTATATAAAAGACGCCAACAAATTAACAAGAGACGTGGTTATGTAAACAATAATTATGAAACTTTGATAGAATTCTACATTACTCACAGTCATATGATTGTGACTGTGATAGTGTACCTAGTGGTAGTTCAGTTGGTAGAGCGCTCGCTTTCTGAGTAAACCGTCGATTCTGGCTTGAACCTAAGCATTACTATGCAGATTTATAAAAGTCTTGTCGGCAACCCACCACACACAATTTCCTAATCCGGCTTGCAACCGTGGGATCTTAATGCTAAAAACCTTCTCTGGAATTTTTGTCGTTCGCATTCGACGTTAAACTGTAGGTTCCCTGTGTTTCTACCTTAGCGCCGAGGAGAAACATGAGAAGAGAAGAGGCCAATGTCCAGTAGTGGGACAAAAGGCTGTGAATGTCAACATGACTGTTTTGACAGTCACAAAATTCTGGTTCATGTCACATATGTTATGTAGAATTTTGTACAAAATTCTGTGAATACATTTTGCGCGAAATTGCGGTTCGTGCCATACTAATGTTTTAATAATAATAATAGACAATTTCAACAGGTATTTATTTTTATTTTGCTAGCCTAACGTTTAGTAGTCGTTAATAAAGAACTTGTTTTAACTGCCATGTATTGTCCAACTTTAAAGCATTTGTAGGTAATAGTATTGGTTGCTCTTCAAGAATTAAGAAATATTCAGATAGTAAGAGCCGCATTAATAGTATTTGATTATAGGCGTGTTCGTTTCTACTTTTTCAAGCGCTTTGGTAAAAGTGGTTACTAGAACATGCAGATTTAGTTAGGAAATATAGGCGGCATACACTGCAGTTTAGAATAGAATATTAATAAGATAACACCGTTTGAAAATAGTGCGATTGTATTTTTTGTATTCTTTACAGTAGGTACATCCTTAAATTTCAAAACAGATATTTCAGTAAAAATAGTTTATGTATCAAAAGCTACCGTTATTTTGGAAATAGTCAATACATTATTCTGTCTTTTAGAAGCAAAGCGAAATATATAAATATCAAACGAAAACAATTGTTTCGTATTTGTATTTACCAATCGTCTAATATCTTATGCAAATACAGAAGGTATAAATATTTGAAAATGTGTGCTTAAGAACTGTACGATTTTACGGATACGCTGTTTACGCTTTAGAATTGGTGTACATAACATATCCTTGGTTGAAAATAAATATATGATAACGTTTTTAAGCAGTTTTCTATTCTAAGCTAAACTTTTACAAAAGCCGTTTCAATTTTTTTTAGTGGAAACGAATATTTACAATTTTCTTAGTTAAAACTATTGTATCTTATTTAATCTACTGGAGGTCCAAGAAAACTGTTGCTGACTCACAATTTATATAAATTGCAAGAAAAGTATTTGAGTGGGATTTTTAACAGGTTGTTTAGTTAATCTAGCATACCAATTTTTTTTATTATATATTATATATATATATACAGGGTATATCAGAAATAGATACAAATATTTAAACCAGTAATATATTGGCTCAAGTAGAATTCAATGGTACTATTCATTTTTCAAAAATCATTAAGTTTATTTTTTTGAATTACAAAATAAAATAAAATTCTGTGATAACAACAACAGACAGAATAGAAATTACTGACCTATCTAATAGTATTGGTTTGTGGCAGGTGATAAGAAATTTTTTTGCAATTCTATCTTACTCTCCTTTGCATAACAAGTCTTTGAACCCAAATTTTTGTTATTATCCTGCTGTACTCAAGCAATTTTCGGTTAAATTTTCAATTATTATTTTCTCATATCTTATGGGTCCCGTTGCCAAAGAAATGTTTTTTCTAGTTTGTATATATTGTAATCTACCATCGGATTTAATATTTGTACCTATTTCTGATAGAAAATAATTCAAATTTTATATGCAGTTTGGTTCATTCACTACAGACGACTCTCGCTATGACATTTTTGTTCATTTAGTGACATTTAGTATACGCATTGTATAGAATATTACTGTATTTTTAAAATATTGTACCATTTCATAAATAATAATTTTAGAGCTGGTATTTGTTTTTCAAGTAGAGCTGTTTATTGTACATTTAAACAAATAATTTTTAAGGATTAAAATATATGTTGTTTAATATCAATTTATCGGTAATTTTTAGAATTTAAAAAATACATTTTTAAGAGCGTTTCATAATATGACAGAATAATTATTTGCAACTAAATATCTGGACTACTGGGTTGCTTGTACTTAATTAACAGCATAGACATAAAATTATATGTATTGTCATGGAATCCTAGATTGCAGTTCTTTTAGTTTAGTCGAAGGGTTGCGTACGTTTTACCAACAATTTGAGATTCGGTAATTTTTTGGTTAAACAATGTGTGTCTTGCCGGATCACACACGTATTATTATGCTGGTGATGAATTTAAGCCGATTGCAAGCCAAGCTCGAACCTATTAAACAATAACATTTAATAAAATATACAAGGATTCGGATGGAATGCAGGAAGTTAATACATTGATGGATATTTGGAGTACTATGATGGGAGTTTTTAAGCGAAAAGAAATAGTGTGGGAATTTGTGTTGGAACATGCGGGGTTGAAGTGTTTCATTACTTGTGAGGTTATTCGATTGACTTGGTTTTTATTTGGTTTTTTCGTCGTGCTTATAAAAAAATTATATTAATATCAAAATGTTTTTATATTTGACAAAGTTATAATTTATTTATTTTAAAAACTAGTATCCTGGTGTTACAATTTTCCTTGGTAATTTTAGCTGTTGTTTTTGTTATTGATATTGGTATAAAAATAATTGAAAAAGTTGTATTTTTGAAAATCTGGAAGAAAAATACTTTTAGAATTTAAAGCATTTAGAAGAACTGTAATATTAGAAAAACTACATGACAAGTAAACCTTTTTTGAAAATGAAAGTGTCTTTTTAATAAACAAATTATTTGGAGTAACCAGTTTTGAGATCGGGGAGGAGACGTGAACGACAAGCACCACATAGGAAGCAAGGCAAGTTTTAACGTCACTTTGTAAGATTGTCTGATAAAAAGATTGGAGTAAGGAGCGCAGAGAACTTCTGAGAAGCAGTTAGAGTTACCTTGTACATAGATTGTTATTTTGATATACATTTAGGTCAGCTGAAGCAGGGCGAAGGAGTTCGTACCAGTATTGTAGTCCTTGTGTGGGCTGGTAATTACACATATTGTTTATTTACATACGAATCATTAAGTTACCTTTAATAGTGAACCGACTCCAAAGAGATTAGTCTCTAAGCTCTTCGACTAAATTTTTTTGCTAGCGTTTTGTCTTTGGCAAGTTGTATAGAATATTATAAACTTTGGTTTCATACATTTTTTCAAAATTCTGAGTAATAAAATTATTTGTCAAAATAAAATATTTCTGTCAATGTCAAATTTTAAAATTAATTTAATAATGTCAGTCCCAATGTGGACCTTTTATCAACTTTGTCAGAAAATGACACTGTAAACGTGGAGCCACTTCTTTGGCCTGAACGTATATGACAGTATATTAGTTTAAAATAAAGTGGATATACAGGGTGTATCAGAAATAGGTACAAATGTTAAATCCGATGGTAGATTACAATATATACAATCTAGAAAAAACATTTCTTTGGCAATGGGACGGACCCTTAAGATATGAGAAAATAATAATTGAAATTTGACCCAAAATTGTTTGAGTACCCCAGGATAATAACAAAAATTTGAGTTCAAAGACATGTTATGCAAAGGAGAGTAAAATAGAAGTGCAAAAATTTCTTATCACCTGCCACAACCCAATACTATTAGGTAAGTCAGTAATTTGTATTCAGTCTGTTGTTGTTATCACAAGCCAGACAAGTTTTTACGTGTTTGCCACCTTGGATTTACTTTACAATTAGGTAATAACCTTCTACAGCTTACATGTATTTCCTATGTATCATCAGCAGTTCTCGAAAAAAATTTTATTTTATTTTTTAATTCAAAAAAATAAATTTAATGATTTTTGAAAAATGAATTCTACTTGAGCCAAACTTGATCCAGGCATAGTAACTTGAACGTACAATCCTAAGCCATCACGACAATCCCGAGCCAATATATTAGTTGGACCAAACTTTTAGTAGCGAATGTTAAGCGGTTGTTTTAAAAATAAGCTGCAACTGTTAGAGTCGTTGCAGGTAGGCTTCCAAGAACGTATTCAGGAAAATTTCCGAATGGATAAATAAATATCTTATACAACCAGAAATGCTTTTTTTTTTTTAAAGAATCGTGGAGTTGCCATAGCAACTCCACGATTCTCATCCCACCCCGCTTACCTCGGATCAGCGCGCGTAGCGCTATGCACGAGTCTAACATGCCCCACCCTTGAAAAACCCCCCAACTATGCTACGGAGTCACTCCCGCTGCTCCCGAATTAATTAAAATTCGGGCCACAACGGAAGTCGAACTCGGGTCAACCGGTTGCGAAGCGGACTCTCGCCCACTGCGCCACCCGGTCGCCTAGAAATGCTTAAAATAATACTTTATTTTTAAATTACATAATATACACATTTGAAACGCTTTTCTAATATTATTAAACGCAAATCTACATTCAAAGCAACATGATACATATCGCTTAATGGCAAAAGCTCGATGTAGCAACACTGTAATGGCTCAGGTTTGCATGCAGGTATTGGTAGTAATAGGTTCTGCAGTTTTACGTAACAGTTAAAATTTAAGGTTTTTTAATTTATAATTTATAATAGAAATAATAAGCGGCTACTTTATACCTTCCAACCTTACGACCTTTCTTTATACTATCTTTCCTCTACTAGACAACACATCTAAGATTTTAATAATGGGCATAAACAAACATAAAGAATAAAAAAATTTACTAAAATACTGTAAACTCAACGTACGTTTACAATATGTGTGGACTGAATTTACCAAACTATTTTCACCTTATTATAAACCAGCATCTTTTAAGATTAGAATGCAGACAATCAGAATGTCATGTTCTGTATAATTTTCATAAATTTAAAACAATGCAAAAGAATCAGTGTAATTAGTGGTATACCATAAGCATTGTTTTTCTGTTGGTTGCAGTTCGCTTTCTAGCGTTCAGCTAAACGGCCTTAGGATATTTTTGATTTAGAATTTCCAAGTCGGTTTAGGATAGCCGTAAGAATTAGATTGTTCAGTAACCACAACTGTAAATTTTACTCTCATATTGCATTTACAGAGGATTATAAGGTAGAAACACGGGGTACCTACAGTTTAACGTCGAATCCGAATACCAAGTGTGGTAGTAGCTCAGTTGGTAGAGCGCTCGCTTTTTGAGTAAAACGTCGATTCTGACTTGGGGTTTTGTCTACAACCTACCACACACAATTTCCCAATCCGGCTTGCAACTGTGGGATCTTAATGCTACAGACCTTCTCTGGAATCTGGGCAATACGATTACGAAACTTCGACGAAAACGTTACTTTTTCTAAGATGCAACTATCTATAGGTCTTTCGTGATAAAATTTTGCGCACCTTGAAGGTTGAAGGTAGAAGTTTTCAAGCTTGAAAAAACTAGATGGTTATTTATGCAATTTATTATGCATGTGCATTGATCAGTACAATTTCTAACTTTTTATTTCTCTGTGTATACGCCAATGGCCTGTTAATTACCTACAATGGAGTAGGTTCTGCGAGCCCTCTTTGCACGTCTGCCGGGCAAGAGGCTAACGTAATGGGTCGAATAGAGAAGTGAAGTTCTATTAAATTGTTTACGATTGTCAAAGTGTACCTATGAAAACCGGGACCGGCGGCTTTAGGTGCCCTCCGAAGTATGACGTGTTGTCTATGCCATTATATTGGTTCAGCCGCCGCAGTACTGTCCATCCCGGATTCGTGATTCTGTACTAAATATTGTGTTGATATTGAAAGCATTTGCGAGTTAAACAAATAGTTGTAAGTATCTCTTAATAAAGTCTTTTTATGCGTTTCTAGCCTGTTATGCTTACATGATTTATGATAGTAAGGTTAATGCAGTATCTCAAACAATATTTTTACTTATACTCATTGTTTAAATATAAAAATAACGTAAACAACGTTCGATATTTTGACACCTTCTATACTTCCATACTTTCAATACTTACCTACTTTCGATACTGCATGCTTATATGTTTTCGATACTACAATATTTCTACAGACTTTCATTACTTTTAAACTTTCAATACTTTGATACTTTAAATACTTCCATACTTTCGTTGCTTCGACATTTTGGACTATTTCGATGCTGCTGTACTTTCGATAATTCGATATTTTCCATACTTTAAATCCTGCTACACTTTCGAAGCAGTGTCAATTTTGGACACCGGTATCAACAGGCGATAACAGCCTAAAAATAGAAAGTTGATTTAAATAAAGGAAAATGTGAGGCAAAACTTCATATTTTGGCGTGGAAAAGTAAAACTCCAAGAGATTATATCATATCCAGTCAATTATGGTGATTTTTTGGTTTCTTGGTATCAATAAATTAGATTCTCGTAATTGGTACTTTCTTTTGAAATATTTTCAAGTTCATAGTACGAAATGCCGAAAGTCTTGCTGAATATACGAACAAAAATATGTGAGATAATACTACATCTATTTATCTCCAGAAATTCAGGCTAACATAATACAAATCGTGGCAGAAATGGTGACAGTACATAAGTATTGTAAACGATATTCGGAAGGCCGATGTTCCCTGCCCGACTAGTTGTTCTAGAAAATGGTGAACAGTATAAAAATATCCAGCAAAATATCGCTCTTGAAGTTATACAGGGTATACCTTAAATACGTTCGGATATTTCACCAACTTATAGATCTCATCAATACAAACAAAAAAGTCGTAATAAACGTGGGTTTGAATATCAACCGTTCAAGATATGGAGTTTTTTAAGAAAATAATTATTGCTTGTTACTTCAATGAGTTCCCCACCCATTAAAACAAATAGCCGTGTAAATAAAACATTTTAATTACAAATAATTACAGTAGATATTTACCATGCCTTCCTTCCATTTGTACACATCCTTCGCATCTCCGCAAAAATGAACTCCGCATTCTTTTAAAGATTCATACAAACAGTTTGGCAGGCATGTTCTATTCCTTCTCGCAATTTATTTAAATTATTCAAAGGGCTTGAATAAACTAACGACTTTAAATACCCCCACATACAAAAGTCGAGCGGAATGAATTCAGGAATCTAGGTGGCCACACAACTGGACCCTCTCGCCCTATCCACCTGCCGTTGTAATTGTCGTTTAGGAAATTTCTGACCATGATTGAAAAATGTGCAGGAGCTCCATCGTACATCAACCCCATATTCATTCTATGAATGAGGAGTACATCTTCTAACAGTAGTGGCAAGGCATTACGCAAAAAGTGAAGAAGGTCCTATCATATGGTCTCCAAAAACATCAAGCCAAACGCTAATTGAAAATCGTTGTTGATGATTCGATTCAATAACAGCATCTGAACAAACATGGCTGTTGTGGAAATTCAGAATGCCATTATAAAACTGGCTTCGTCAGTAAATAAGACTTCACTAACAAAGTTTGCGTTTTCCGCAACTCTTGTCAGTGTCCATCGGCAAAACACCAGACATGCAGCATAATGAGGCACAATAAGAGCTTCTACCTTTTGAATATGGTACGGGTCCAATTACTCCTCGCGTAACATTCTCCAAATTAGGGAAGCAATAATATTTGTTTCGGCGGAAAGTATTCTAGTACTGGTACCTGGATTTTCTTCTTATCCTTGCGGTACTTTCTCCTATCGGAGGTTAGCCACTATCATAGCTATTTTGATTTTTGATGCCGCTGACCGGAATAGTTGTAACGATGTGCAGCCACACCATTCTCTCAAGTTTCTCAGCTGCGACAATCTTCTCCTTCCAACCGATCTCTTCCCTTCTATCTTGCCTTGCATGATGTGAAATTGTAGTTTTCGGTTTTTTATGGTAACAATTAGTTCTTTTTCCTTACATGCGTCTCATCACTTCTTCATTATATATTCGTTCTACCCAAGAAATTTGAGGAATTCTCCGGTATATCCATAGCTCAAAGGATTCTAGTTTTTTAAAATTTTATTTTTTCAAGGTCCAATCTTCTGTCCCGTATAATAATATGGAGAATATGTAACACCTAATCATGCGGACTCTCAGTTATAGCGTTAGATTCTTATTAGAAAATAAATCTCTCATTTTTACAAACCCTACCCCTGGCCATCTCAATTCTTGTGTTTATTTCTAGCGTGTTGTCACGTTTTGTATTTAGCCATGTTCCAAGATATTTATACGTGTCAACTTTTTCTATGTTTATATTGTTTACAACCAGATTGTCTTTTGTATTAGGTCTCTTACTGACTACCATATATTTAGTTTTTTTTTTCAAGTTTATTTGTAAACCGTAGTTATTACTAATTCTGTTCACGTTTTCTAATAGATTTTGTAAATCATGAATATTATCGTTAGCAACACAGTGTCGTCAGCGTAGTGTATATTATTAATTACTTGCCCATTGATCTTTATTCCTCCTGTTTGCGCATTTAACACTTGATTGAAGATAACCTCAGAGTATAGATTAAATAGAGAGGGTGACAAAACACATCCCTGTCTCACTCCTTTTTGATTTCTATTTTTCCGGTTGTTTCACCATCAATTCTGGCTAGTGCTATTTGTTGCCAGTATAGGTTTTGTATTATTTGTATATTGTGTGGATCTATGTCTTTGCTCTTCAGAATTTCAATCATTTGTTCATGTTTTACACTATCAAATGCTTTTTGATAATCGCCGAAGCATATGTGTACGTCAGTATTCATGTCTAGACATCGCTGAATCAGTATATTGCCTCTCTTGTTCCCATACCATCTCGAAATCCAAACTGGGTTTGGCTTATTTCTTTGTAACGGTTCAACCCTTTTAGTCTAGGGGTTGGAATGCTCTGGATAGCTCAGGTCCAGTGCTCTTGTTTAAAACCTTAGAAAGGAATTATAACCTGGAATTTCTGTTACGTCCACCTGCAGGCAACTCGACTGGGGCCAACAAGTGAGTGTAACTAGGTAAGCGTATTTTAGCTCATATACTCCCTTAGTTACTCTTCGTACCACTGTAATGGGTTAGGAAAATATGGAATTTAACGTAGGATTGGTGATAGGGTTGAATCGGATATTAAAAGGATTCTTTTAAAGCTTAAGGCTACAAAACCCTACGTATAAATTCGCTAGCTCCGTTGAAAAGGGGAAAACAACCCCTATGCTACTAAGAAAATGAATTATACCTTTAATAATCTTTTCTGAAGTTTAAGTAAGCAATAAAAATTAGGGATATAACCCTAGTTCCTATTTCAAACCAAACTTTTCGACTGCTCCTATATACAGCGTAGCCTCACAGGGAAACGACCCAAAGTGATTTACGCTTCGCTAACAACAATTGGCAGCTCGAATTAGAAAAGGGCAAAACGACCCCTAAACAACTGAGCGAACGAATGCTACACGGGCGGGCTTGACTTTGCAAACAAACTGTAGTTGACTGGGATTAAAAAAAATTTTTACTTTCACTGGTACAGGTATTTTAACGGGATTGGATTTTTGGTAACTGGTAATCTAAACGGCGTCTGACTGGATCTCGGTTGAAGTTCTTCCTTGACTGGATCGGAAGACTCAAGTTACCAGTTTTGGAGCTGGGGCTCGCCTTTATACCTTCCATTCCCATTCTAAAATGTTGCTAATAATTTTTCTGTTGGCGGGGAGATCTACTGACGGTAGAATCAAGGTGGGAGACGGGTACCAATCCTGAATCCGAGGGCCACCAGCGCCTTTTCGCCGCATTACGCTGTTTATTTAATTTAATTTAAAATTTATTTAGACCGCGCACTGGAAACTTCGTTACATCTTGTTCTAATTTATTGTATATTCTGTGTTGGATGATCTTTAGAAGTATCTTTAGTACATGGCTCATCAAGCTTATAGTTTGGTATTCTGAGCATTCTGTGGCGTTGTTCTTTTTAGGTAATACTACAAATATTGATTTTAACTGTTATTCTCCTTCTTCTATTAGTTTAAAGAATTCTACCGGGATTTCATCCGGCCCTACAGCTTTGCCCTCTTTAGCATTCTTTAAAGCGCGCTTTACTTCACTGCACGTTATTTCTAGGAGTCATTTTTTATATTTAATGTTTTCTTTTCTCCCCGATTATCATTAAATAGATCTTTTATGTAATCTTCCCATCTCTTTAATTTTATTACTTTATCAAGAATGAGTTGTCCATCTTTGTCTTTTATTTGACCGAAATGTTTCTTTTTTCCGATTCCTGTCAATTCCTTTATATTTTCATGCATTCCAAAAATGTCATGCTTTTCTTGTAAGTCTTCCAGTTCTTTGCATTTCTCGGACCAGAATTTTTCCTTTGCCTCCTTAATTTTATTTTTAATGAGTTTATGCGTTTCCCGATATTTTTTCTCATTTCTAGCTTTATACCTTCTTCTGTCATCCATGAGCTTTAAAATTTCTGTGGTCATCCAAGATTTCTTTGCTTTTAGTTTTGCTGATTTTAACGTTTCTGTTGTTGCATCTAGCAATGACTCTTTTATCTCCTTCCATCTTCCCTCTACATTATCTTCTTTAGATGATACTCTAAGTTTTTTTAGATTCTTGTTAATATCCGTTTTAATTTGTAATTTAATGTTGTTGTCTTTTAACGCTTGTGGGTTTAACTTTTTGCCTTCGATGTAACATTTACTTTTTTTAGTTTTACCTGAAACACGGCCACTAAAGGATTGTGGTCAGACATGACATCTGCTCCGGGGTATGTCTTCACAGATTTAATTGCATTTCTATACCTACTGTTGATCAGAATAAAATCAATTTGATTTCTTATAATCTTATCTTTTGTATGCTTCGGTGATGTCCAAGTATGTAAACGCCTTTCAGGCAGTTTAAACCATGTGTTGGTCACGATATACTTTTTCTCTTGACAGAATTCAATGAGTCTTTCTCCTCTATCGTTCCTTGTCCCTAAACCGTATTTTCCAACGCAGTCATTTTTACTGGTCCTTCTCCAACTTTCGCATTGAAGTCGCCTAATATTACAGTGACATCTTGACTCTTGGTAGATTTTAGTACTTCCTTTAATTGTTGATACAAGGCCTCAATTTCATCCTCTAATTTTTCAGCTGTTGGGGCATAAATCTGTTTAATGTTGATTCTTCCGGTATTACATTTCATCTGCAACATTATTATTCGTTCAGAAAACTGTATCACATTTAGAATAGTACACGCTTTTTGACCATAAAAGCAACCCCATAATAATGATTGGTATTGTTTTGTCCTGCGTAATACATCATACCGTTGTTAAATGCACATTCTCCATTTCCAGGCCATTGAACATCACTTATACCTAGAATGTCCACATTAAGTCTCCATTTCAACGGCTACATTATGAAATTTGCCAGCTTGGAACATACTCTTTACGTTCCACGTTGCGATTCTAAGTGGGCACCAGGGGATTCTTCGCACCCCCCTGGTCATTTAAGACCTGCCGGGGACTGGGGGCCGATTGTTTCCTAACTTTAGCCATGATAATTTACAAGGGATGTTTAATGAGATAGTTTCCCGTTGCTTTCCTCATCACAGTGACATGACCTTGATAGAATTAACCTTTCCATCTGCCCATGTTTCTTATGTAATGAGCCGTATCAAGAATACGTCCTTTCCGCCTCATCCATATACTGATATAGCTGCTGCCCTGCACCAGGTATTCATCACATCTGATGACTCTCACCTAGTTTTGCCTGCAGGTCAATGCAGTTTCCCGGGGTGTGGCGCTTGGAGCCATAGGAGAGAGCTGGGTATCTCACGAAGACCAGTTACCAGAACCATCTCTTGTCTATGACATTTGATGTGACCGTTCCAGTAGAAAGGTGCTACCTCTGTGACATATCCCCATACCCATTTAATCCTCCTTAAAATGTTAAGTTCCGCTTCAGGAGTAGAAACTGATCTAGGCCGACCACCACCACCGTTTCTTGATTTAAATGCGCTAACTTCGAATAAACGTTGAGGCAAATTTTGTAAAAAACGGAAGTGCCCGGTTCAGAAATGCTCCGGCATGCAAGCGACGTGCATCATAAGAATTACCATTGGACTTACCATACACGAAATGCATATCTGCCATTCCTGCGTTGGTATACATATTCCAACAATAACAATATTAACACTTACAAAAACTCAAACAAATGTTGTTTTATCCACTTCCATAGCAGACGTGATAAATACAATTCTGCACTCCTAAATACTTGGCTGTATCTTGAAAACGGTTGATTTTCGAACCCATGTTTATTACGACGGAATCCAAAGTAAGTTGTAGGTGCAGGAGCTTGCTCCGACCCATAGATTCATCATCATCATCAAGTTGTAGATACCTATTGCCTTGTCTTACCTGCACTATCCATTACAGGACAATTGGTAACAGGTCAGAAAGGCCAGTAATAGGCGCTTTGAGAAGAAGCTGAAGATCGTGCCTGTATCGATACTTCGCAGTGATGAAGTAAACATCTGGTGTAAAAAGAATGATTTGCTTGATCCAATTTACCTACACGATTAAATAGAAATTATAAATTTTAGTAGCTACTAATTCAATTGCGATTAGGAAAAAATCACGTTCAATTAATTTCTAGGGCTGGGATGGCTCAGTTGTAAGAGAGTCAGGCTTTGTATGTAACAGTCGAAAAGCTTCGTGGTTCTAAAAACTCCAGGTGTCAGAAAATGTTTCTAATTCTCTGGACAGTCAGGACTCCACAAATCCGCAAATACACAATACACCAGACAGGTTAAGCATGGTTACGTACCAACACGGTAACCCGCAGAGTCAAGCGCTGTTGTGCAACAGCACAAACTAATTTAGCTTTGCCTCACACTGTCTCGACACTGCATAAGCGGTACAAACGAGGATCACGATAGTAATGATGAATGAAGGAAAAAGTTTGAATATTGTTTGTCTAATGGTAGCTTAAAATGTAGTCAATTTTTATAATGGCATAAAGATTGCTTTGTATTTTTGAGTATGCACTGGATTCAAAACGATTTCCTGAAATGGTCGCAATGCTTATCTAGGGTTGATGTCCGAACCACCTTCTATAAAGGTGTCGTTAATTGAAAGAATACGGCTTCCATGCAGTAAAAATTCATATTCTCGAGTTATAGTTTGTTTATTTCTGACTGTTTGCAATTAATAACTAATTAGCTACACAATTGTGTTAATTATGATTTATTATAGAAGTTCTCTAGTTTGGTTGCTTGTCTCCATGAATACTTTGAATCCTGCATGCCTCCGGAGACCCAATTAAAAGTAGCAGCGGCAACTTCCGTAGTTTTGAATGTTTCGCACTTAATTTGGTCATAAGGCGAGATTATCTTCCTATATATTACGTCTAGGTTTTACGATAATGCCTAGTTAAATAATAGAACATGCAACTTTTTAGCTTTTAAGATGTACTTTACACATAAACCGACTCGGCTTGCTAACAGAATTTTATTCAATTTTAATATTCTCCATCATTCTACCAAATTGTAAAACATAGTTTCATCCAGAGGGTGTTGGAATTACAATTGTTGTAAAAGCAGGGCTACATAAATCGTGTGCGCCGGCGAATATCGAATGAAGTTTACTGCAAAATATGATACCTGCTCCTGTCACGCATAAATTATAACTACAAAATTCCAGATATCGTTAAACGTCGTCTTAGTTGTGGAGACGAAAATTTGTGATTAAAATACATCAGTAACGATTTTAAACGAAAACTACCATCAATTTAGGATTGTACAATGTACCACGAGAACTTAATTAATTTCTACATTATAGTTTCGTTTGTGATTTTCTTTTTAAAATAGGGCCCGGGCCGTGTATATGCGCCTCGATCCATACAATAAATGAGCGCCCCACGCCTTAATCATGGTATTATAAATGTAGTTTAATAGATTTTATAGTGCCATAGACTAAGAACCTAAAAATGGAAGAACTACTATAATTCCTTCTAATAGTGCTCGCCAATGGCTGGTTTCTATTTCTATTTGTGCTTGTAGAACATAATCTATCGCAGGCGAAGCTTTTAGACGAATGTCTAATTCGTGCCAACTCTTGAAATATTTTATATGTTCTAGATCGAAATAATGCCGATCCAAATCTCAGGACAGATTTCCCCAATCGGTAAAAACGAAATTTACTTTTTACAACTATCGACACTGAAAAATAAAGCACAGCAGCAAATATTAGAATAACTTGCTTCAAGCTGTCCGTAATCATAGTTGTAGACTATGAATTTAGGTGGGAAGCTTCAAATTTTAAAGACATTTCTTGACACTGGGAGCTTAATTCAGAATCACTGAAGCAGCAGTAATGATATTAAAACCACAATTAGTAACAGAAGAGTTGGTTTGAGTTAAATTATCATCTTTCAGGCTAAACAGAGAATTGTCCTTAAAACATATTTGCTATAGGATCAGTTGCGGAAAATGTGGAACATCTACTACGGCCAGCTTCGAAGTTATCAAAAAAGTGGTTTTTGCAACTTATTTGTTTCACAGAAGATATTTTCCCATTACCAGTAAAAGCTAAACTGATATTATTAAGTTTTTTAAATAACTGGTTTAGTGCACCAGACTCTTTTCTTGTTCCTTTGACTCCCTTATTTTGCGGTATCGGAAACCTGATAATTTTAATAATAATAATATTAAAATAATAACCCGCCAACCCGCCTGGAAAACGTGGCGTTTTAATGCCAAGCAACCCCCATAGAAGCTGAAAAAATGAGGAAGTCTTAAAACAAAAATACCCTAGGTGGGTAGGGCTATAAACACACAATGCCACACCGGTTACCCGGTATGCCTCATGGATTCTGGGGGAGGCAAAAACTCCCCTATACGAAACAAAGAGAAAAGCGGCAGGACCAAAACCAAATTAAACGTGGCTACATATAACATATGTACAATGAGAACAGATGAAATGTTGGAAGAATTAGAGGAAGAACTGAAAATATATAATTGGGTCATAATTGGACTTGCGGAAGTTAAGAGAAAAGGAGAAAGGTGTGCAAAACTAACATCAGGAAACATCCTATATTATAAAGTACAAAATGAAGAAAAAGACAATGAAGGAAGGGTAGGATTCATAGTAGATAAAAAATAGCAGGAATATCAAATAGAGTGGCCTACATCAAAATTCAAATATCAAAACACTGCACTTGAAAATCATTCAAGTATACGCCCCAACAACAACATACAAAGATGAAAACATAAAAATATTTTATGATGAAATATCAACGGCAATAGAGGATCACCCCTGTAAATATACTTTCACTATCGGGGATTTCAACGCTAAAATTGGTATAAAGAAAGAAATGGAGGAAGACAAAATAGGTCTCTTTGGATTGGGAGAAAGAAATGATAGAGGACAAACACTTATGAATTTCCTAGAACAACAGACCCTCTATGCAATGAGTACATTCTTCCAGAAAAAGGTAATCAGAAAGTGGACATGGGTAAGCCCAGGAGGATTCACAAAAAAATAAATAGATTATATACTATCGTCAGACAAAAAGCTAGTCAAGGATGTATTAGTATTAAACGCATTTAACACTGGTAGCGACCACAGGATGGTGCGCGCAGAAGTTGTCATTAATACAAGACTGGAAAGAAATAAGATAGTAAGAAACAAGTATAGGAATAGACAGAAAACAGCTAAGGAATAAAAGAGAAGAATACCAATAAAAATTGAAGAGAATATTGGAAAAAGGGAAAGAACTAAAATCACAAAATATAGATGAACTCAATAAATCATTGAACGAGGCGATGCTAGCAGCAGGTCAGAAAGTAGCAAGAAGGAAGAAAAATAAAGAGGAAAAATAGAGTGACAAAACAAGAAGGTTGTTTGGAGAAAGACGAGAACTATTAAGAAATAACCAGAGAAATACTGTGACATATAAAAACATTAATAAAACACTAAAGATGTCTATAAAAGAAGACAAAAGGAAACAACTAGAAGGAGAAATAGAAAAAGAGATAGAAGGAAACAAAAACATGAAGAGCGTTAGGAGATCGTTAGGAAGAGAACAGATAAATGAAATTACATACAATAACAATATTACAATCAACGATAGAAAGAAGATCCTAGAAATGATAGAAAAGTTCTATAAAGATCTGTACGAACAAAAACAAGAAATACCAGAAGAAATGGAAGAACAACCAAAAAGAAAAGTACAGAACATAAACTCGGAAGATATACGGGATATAGATGAGGAAGAGATATTGGAAGACTTAAGAAACATGAAGAAAAATAAGGTACCCGGAGAAGATGGAGTCGTAACTGAATAATTACAAGAAGGAGGAGAAACAATACTCAAGTCATTGAAAATACTATTAAATAAATGTCTGCAAGAAGGCAAAATACCGAATGATTGGAACACTTCGCTAACAATACTGCTATATAAGAAAGGTGATAAAATCAGACTGGAAAATTACCGTCCAATATCGCTGTTATCGCAATTATACAAATTAATAACAAAGACAATAATTATTACACTTAACAACAAACTGGAATATTATCAATCTACAGAGCAAGCAGGATTTCGCCAGGGCTACAGTATGTCAGACCACCTACTTACCATAAGGACGTTAATAGAAACATCTAACGAGTACAAGTTACCTTTGTATTAGCCTTTATAGACTAGCAAAAGGCATTCGATAGTATCGAATTATGGGCAGTGGAAAAGGCACTACAGAATAGCCGGGTAGATTATAGATATGCCCAAATAATCACTATATATATATATCAAAAAATGGAAATGATAGTACAATTATATGACAATACACAGCCCATACATACCTATTAGAAGAGGTGTGAGGCAAGGGGAGTCCATGAGCCCAAAACTGTTTATAACAACTTTAGAGGACATATTTAAGAAGCTAGACAGGGCTAAGAAAGGTGTTAGGACAAACGGGAAAATTCTCAACCGCCTGAGATTTGCAGATAATATCGTGTTGATATCCCAGAGCTATGAAGAACTACAGCCGATGATATGTGAACTAGAACAGCAATCAGGAAAAATAGGCCTCTCAATAAACAAGCAAGAAACCAAAATAATGACCAACCAGATAGAAGACAGAAACTTAGAAATAAACAACCAAAGAATAGAATATGTAGACGATCATATATACTTAGGACAGATGGTAATCACAAAATCAAACAGCAGAAATCGAAAGAAGAATACGACAAGCGTGGTCAGCATTTGGTAGACAAAATAAGATACTAAAGAATAAAAAAGTACCGCTACATTTAAGAAGAAATATTTATAACCAATACGTGCTGCGTGTACTAACATATAGCGCTCAGACATGGACCTTAACAAGAAACATCGCAAATAAGCTAGCTAAAGCACAAAGAGCCATGGAGAGGCAAATGCTAAACGTAAAGCTTAAAGACCGAATTAGAAACGAGGATATCAGGCAAAGAACGAAAGTGATTGACGTCGTAGAACACACAGCATCCCTGAAATGGAGATAGGCTGGCCATACTATGCGACAGAGAGATAATAGATGGAACAAAGAAATCCAACAATGGAAACCATGGACGGCAAAGAGGAGAAGGGGACGTCCACAGATGCGATGGTTGGATGATTTAAAGAAAATTGCCGGATTTGGACGGATAAGGAAAACCGCAGACCGTAACAACTGGGAGCTAACAGAATAGAATTTGCCAACCATTTTTCCTATATATCGTAGCATAATTTTCTGTAACAGTAAAGATTTAAGCTACAGAAAAATAGACACGGTTTGCAAAAATACGAAAAAAAAAAACAGAAAGTATACCTAAATACCTCTTGAACACTAGAACCGTCGGTTTTTATACCTTCCCAGAACCGTAGGTCCCTATTATCTAGATCTGTGAATGGAAAAATTAGGTGTTGACTCTGAAAATCTTTATATCTCTGATTAGAGATGTTACAAAATACCTGTACTGGTCACCTTTGGGAGCCTGCTTTCAGCAAATATTTTCACGCCATTTGATCCACGACATAAACGTCATATTTAATGTGGTTGTAATATACTGTGGTGATATACCAGTGCTGATGTCTTACTTCAACAGGATTTTGTAATTTGTGTTACTTATGTTTTAATCTTACTTGGTTTATAAAATAATGACTTGCACATCAAAGCATGTAAACAGGAATGTTTATTCTATTTTTAGAATAAACGTTGGCATAGGACAAATAAGATTCCTGAAATGTTTTAATTGGCCAGATGGCAGGGTTGTCGGGGAGATGGAAAAAATAAGAGGAGAGTTGTTTTAAAAAGATGAAAAGCGGCGGATGTGTTTGAGAAACACTGTAATCCGAGCTTATATTTGAAATTCTAAATCATTTAATAACAAATGTTAATTTGGTATGGTTTATATTAAGGCATTGTAATATTATAAAGCTATTAAACTTGGACTTTGTTGGGAACTTGGAATCTTTTACTTGAATACTGGTAGAGATTATGACAACGTGGTACGAAGGTGATATGAAGGTATGGAGTTATAATTATTGAGCGACCCAGAGACCCTATGAGAGCTAGACCGGTAGAGAATTGAAGTTTGGTTTGACAGAAGCTATTACTGTATTGGGAGTGTACGTAGCTAATTGTACACGATAATACTGTTATCACTGGTAAAGAGCAGTTATTATACATAGCAATACTTATAACAGTTTCAGGCTTTTTCTTTGCATCGCTACCGTTTGCCACTGACCTATGTAGAGTACTTAGTAGAAGAACGGTTTTGTTAGGGTTTTCTTGATATACAGTTAGTGTACACTCATTATTTTTTAGAGAGATATCATATAATACTTTTTTGTTTGGAACTTCCTTTCTAGAGCTATTCATTCTTTCTACCAATATAGTGTTGCTAGCTGAAATGTTTCAACAAATTTTAGTCCATAAACGAAGATATCTGTTGTTACATTTAGACCTTTATTGAGGTACGGTTCTAAAAGACTCAGTACAACGTTTTCATCAAGCGCTTGATCGTTTCGACGAGTTTCATCTTTACCCAAATAAGAGAAAGCATTCAACATATATTTAGAAGTGTATATTACAGCGATATAAACTTTATTCCAAACTTATTCGACTTACTTGCTAGAAATTGTAGAAATCTACATCTTACGTTTAGTAGAAAAAGATTGCTCGTTGACTGTAATGTTTGGTCCTATACACATATAGTATAATAAATATTACAGTTGTATATAAACTTATTCCATAATTCAGACATAAAGGCAAACTTATCTGGTTGTAACCGTACTTTTCGAATCGAATCTAAGATATCTCATGATTTCTCGAAATCTATTTTAAAACATTCACTCTTGAAATAATTGAGGACCTCAATTTTTGGACGACAAGGTATGCATCTAATTGTTGTAGAGAAACGCACCACTCATCATTTCCCATTTTCCTTCTTCTTATGTATAAGCTCCAAAAACTATTAATCAAGCCCTGGCGATTGCCGAAGCAGATTTCTTTGGGCACTTCTTTCTCAAGAATGAACACCGGCTTCAATAGCATCCCAAAGTGTCCCATTGCTTGTTATTTTTTTGCTTACTCCTTCCACAGAAGTCGTACATTATCTCTTTCGTTTGTTAGCTCGGCCAACATTTTTGGTTTCGTTTTTTCCGCATCGTGATGGGGATAGCGAGCGTAAAGGTATTTTTGTATGCGATGCATATGCAGGAGTTGACGAAATCCAAGATGGTGAAAATAAAACATTAAGCAAGTGACATCCTTTATCATTTTTTCCACTAGGATTCTCTAATTCACTTGTATTATCACATTCAGGGTGATTCTCTGTTTCAACAGTATTATCGCTTTCAGAACGATTTTCTGTTTCACTAGCATTGTCAATAATAATCGATATCCGCATTTAAAATAAAAATCGAACCATGGTCGGAATTATCGTCTGACAAAGCCTAGCTCTTGCTAATACTTCAAAGCTTCTTCAGAAGATAGACCTTTACTTGGTCACATAATGCAAACCGCATACCGTTACACGGTTACACGGATGTCAGGATGTGTAACAACAAATTTGAACTAAACCGATGCATCTCCTAAATGCATTTATACAGTCCTAATGTTAACAAGTTGGGCCCTGTAAATTACGATAGCAGTAACATGATTTACCGGTCAATTTGACAAGAGCGGCGGTTCTAGGTATAAGTGTTTATTACACAAGCAGAAAAATTTTAAATGGATATGGCTCATTTACCTGTTTAAAATAGCATGTTATAAAAAGTCATAACACCCCAACAAGCTAAAACAATTACGGAAAGAATGACACCTACTTAAACACGGCTACCGGTCAAATTGACTGTATTCTAGTATTAACCAATGGGCAATGACTAATTACATTATAATATTTTGCAGCACAATTCGCAGCTATAGCATAAATGCTAAAACAAAAACACTTTTAAAGATGACGAAAAATCGCAAAGAAAATGTGCGTTCAAGAATTTGATAACCAATGATGCAGCACAATTTGCAGGAACAGCGAAGATACCAAACATAGAGTATGCTCTTAAAAACGACGAGAAAACCCACAGCTTTCAATAATAAAACATTTTTTAAATAATCGTAGGATAACACAAATGTAAAAATGTGTAGAAGATCACTCTACAATTGCAACAAACAATCTAAAAGTTTACTATTAGTAAAAAAGTTTACCGTCCTAAATCTTCTATGCAGTAACGAGTTTCCGGGTCGTGGTAGATAGGAGCGGAGGTGACGTAATAGATAGTGTTTGTTATTGGTTTTTTCGGCAGTCAATCAATCAATCAGCCTATATATTTGTCCACTGCTGGACGTAGGCCTCCCGTATTGTAGTCCAATTATCGCAATCTTTGGCCGCCTGCATCCAGTTTCCTCGAATGCGCTTTATATCGTCGGTCCATCGTGAGGGAGGGCTACCTCTGCTTCGGTAGGCGTCTGCTCTTGGTCGCCATTCCAATAGTTTTTTGGTCCATCTATGGTCTGTTAGTTTCGCAACGTGGCCCGCCCAGTTCCACTTAAGTTTGGTGATTTTGTTGATGGCATCTTCCACTGCTATTCTGCATCGTATTTCGGTATTCGGTACCTTACCTCAAAGATATACCCAGCATTGACCGCTCCATGCATCTTTGGGCGATCTGTATTATGGAAACGGTCTTCTTTGTCAATGTCAATGTTTGTGCTCCATAGGTCAAGACCGGTTAGACACACAGGAATATTTGACCTAAATATGTAGCCCAATTTACCAAAAGCTGCTCATGTTAGTCCTACTCTTCTGGTTATTTCGTGGATTTAGTTATCTCTACTAATCTTAACCTCGTGACCTAGGTATCTATAGGATGACACCTGCTCTAATAGGACGCCGTCTGCTGATATACCTGAGCTGGATACTAGGTTTGTCATAAATTGGGCTTTTGAAAAATTGATGTTTAGTCCGACTTGTCTGGTAGAATTATCTAAGTCATCTAGCATTGTTTGTGCATCATCAGGACGATCCGCGATGAGTATGATATCATCCGCGAATCGTAAGTGGTTGAGGTATTTTCCATCTATGTTAACTCCTAAGCGATCCCAATTGTGTTTTTTGAAAGCAAACTCTAGCAGCGTAGTAAAGAGTTTTGGTGATATATTATCGCCTTGGCGAACTCCTCGTTTCATAGGAAATTTTCGGCATTACTAAAGACTGAATTACTCATCATCTATAAACTACAAATAAGCAGGTTTTCAAAAAGCAGGTAAAGGCATTTGCTAACTAATCTCCAGCGACATTCTCCCTTAGAATACTTCTTTTGAAGAAATTCTTAAAAACAGTAAACGCCCCCTTTACAACACTACTGCGTAAAGATTTAAAAAAAAATTATGCAACAGACATAACATAAAAACAATCTTGACGACCAAAGAACCCCCAGACAAGGGTTTCCGATCAGCTAAAGATCATACTTAGTATAAAATCAGCCGGGTTAAAAAACATCCCCTGCTCCTGTGGCACAAACTATATTGGGCAAACTGGAAGTTCCATTGAGTTGAAACTTCGAGAGCATATAAGTGATTGTAAACATAAGCGCGTCACAAAATAGGCGGTAGCGAAACACACCTGCATAACTGGCCACAAAATGGATTTTGAAAATGCTCGAGTACTGGCTAAAATTCCGCATTACTTTCCAAGAATCATACATGAAGCAATTGAGATTGAGAAAGAACCCAATAACATCAATACAGAGGATGGGTTCAGACTCAGCAAAGCTTGGACACCGGTAGTTCATCCTCTAAAGTTATGGAAATAAGACCAACATGCCCTGCCGCACCTGTTCCCATCTGACGACGACGGTCAACCAGAACTACGACGTTCTGCTCGATTGGCTCAAAAGAGTTTAAATACCTCCGCATTCCGGATTTGATTCAGTACTACGAGGACTCTGAAGATGCAAGCTGCAATGTCTTGCGAAACGTTAGTTTGTTTAGGTTCACAAACAGTAACCAGTTATCCTGCCTTTGCTGAGTATGACCTCCAAGCGACGACGCGGTCCAAGCCGAAAATTAATCATAGTGTTGACAGTTCATTTCTGATCCTTATCACAACAACAAAAACAATTCAAGTGTTACTCTTAAGTTTTGTTAATAGAAGAATAATAATAATAAGAATAATAGAAGAAGTTTCGTTTTCTATATGAACTTTATAAAGTGTTAGAGATTATTTTGTCTGGGGAGAAAATTTGGTTGCACACCAATTATTGTCTTGGGTACCAAGAGATGATTGGTTTAGTGAATTCCGCTATTCCCTCAAGTAATTTCCTTTGTGGCCGCCAAGTTCCATTAGTAAAATTTGTTACTAGTATTTGTAAAATGTGCGGTAGCTCAGTTGATAGAGCTGTCGCTTTTTGAGTAAACCGTCGATTCTGGCTTGGGTTCGAAATCTAAGCATTACTATGTAGATTTATAACAATCTTCTCTGCAACCTACCACACACAATTTCCCAATCCGGCTTGCAACCCTGAGATCTTAATGCTAAAAACCTTCTCTGGAATTTCTGTCGTTCGGATTCGACATTAAACTGTAGGTCCCCCGTGTTTCTACCCTAACGCTGAGGAGAAACACGTGGCAGAGAAGAGGCCGATGCTTAGCAGTGGGACAGAAAGGCTGTAAATGATGATTCAAAAAAATAATCTTCTACAGATAAGAATTTACTTGTTAACTGAAACCACAGCAACATATTTCTACAATAACTAAAAATAAACTATCACGTTACCACTACAATATTTAGAAAATTTAAACATACAGGGTGGTAATGAATACGGGTTACACACTTATAGGGTATGTAGGAAATTCAAAATAGACCAAGTTTTCATAAGAAACTCGTATCCAAAAACGCAGCGTTGGACAGATGGATTGGTTGCCGAGACCAGTAGCGTGGCCGCCACGCTCCCTGGACTAACATCCCTACATTTTGTATGGGGTCATATGAAGAGTCTAGTTTACGAGACGCCAGTCGAGTCTGAAGAAGATTTGGTAGCACGTGTTGTGGCTGCAGCGCAAGAATTTCAGACAACGCTTAACATTTTTGAAAAAGTATACGAACATATGCTTCGCAGGTGCAATGCTTACATCGAAGTTGGTGGTTGTCATTTTCTGCAATTGTCGTAGTGTTTGACAAGTAAATAAAATTATTATGAGAATTACTTGCAGTGTTTGACTATTATGAGCATTTCCTAAGTCTTAGCTGTAAACTGGTGTGTTTCTGGATATGAGTTTGTTATTAAAAGTTGGTCTATTTTGAATCCTCTACATACCCTACAAATTTGTAACACGTGCCCTCTAACATCCTGTATATTTCAGCATGTAAGTGCCATTTTCAACAGAAACACACACACCACTTAGACTATCTAAAGTTAGTTTGGCTGAGAAAACCCTCTAAAGGTAAGTTCATCACTACGTCAACAATGGAGGGGAGTTTCGAATTTTATAGGACAACTAGTTGAGATAATCGTACACATTACGCTATGTTCATTTAAATTGTGACACTCTGTTTGGATTAATGTCGTACTTTAATTGCCGTTTCATAGGAATTGAAATTTGATTTTAATTGCCGTTTGTATGTTGATAACAGTTTTCGCTATTTTGTTTTTAAAAATTGATTTATGACGAGACCAATTTCGAAGTTCCCTTTGTAGGCTAGATTTGCCGTTCATAGGCAATTCTCGGAAATGTTGACCTCGGAAGTCGCACGTGTTATTTGCTTCCAAAACAATTGCATCATATTTCTCCATGTGGTGCAATCTTTTTGGGGAATCCAGGTTCCCGTTGCGTTGAGTTCTTCAGTCAATTTTACATCTTCATAGACTCCGGTCGCTCATTCCATCTACAAGGGCCGTTACGAAATTAAGAAGTCAGCCTTAACATCTTCGCGACTCCGGTCTACCAATTCCATCTACGGGGGCCGTTAAAAAATTAAGTACTGGAAGGGCGGCTTTTGGGTTTTCAATGGGTATCCATGGCGTGTAGTTACGTATCGCTGTATCACCGTGGAGTGAACAGAATATCGACAAGTGTCGGATTTTAAAGAAAACACACTAGAATTTATCCCTGGAGAGGCAATTCATTGCGAATTTGCCTATCGCCTTTGGCGAATTATTATTGAGCCCATGTGTTGTTCCTGTATCTGTGCCGTTGCTGCGATAAACTACGAGGGTTGTGCAGCAAGTGTTTCGTCACGAAATCTTCTCGAAGTCGTCTACCTCTTTTTTTTCCTGCAACTGGAAATCGCCCCTAAATTGTGCCTATCTCGCTCTATCCCATTCATCGGAAGCTAAGGTAAAGAACTAGTTTTTTGTGTGTTGGGAAAAGAAACCTTTTACGCGCTAACTTGCAAAATTCAACGTAAATGAACCTTTTGTTTAAACAAGAAGCGACCTTCAGTCGCCGATTGTCTTTGTTTGCACTACTAATTGTAAAGATTAATTTCTTTTATATTGTGTTTTGCTTGTAAACTCGACGCCTCTGGGCACGAAGTTGTTTGAAGACGGTAAATATCGTGTGGCAGCAGCGGCGGGTTGTTTCTTGAATGTTCTAATCAATCTTTTGTAATACAGAACTATAAAAACGCCATTTGCCGTCATGTTTGTATCGTCATTTCCAATAATCTAATTATATGTGTTTTAAAATTTATTACGTTTTTTATTATTGTGTATTTTGTATTGTGAGTGCATGAATTTTGCAAGCTTTATAAACAGAAGAGAGGCACAATAAAGGTGAGTTCGATTCCCGTAAGCTGCCGGCTTCTCGGCCTTCCACGAGGACCTACACAATCAGCTGGATTTGGAAGGTGGCGCCCACTAATTTTGACCTACTCTGTACTGTAGTGCGCTTGCACTACATTTACATCGGATCGCCTTGCTTTGGGTTATATACAGGGTTTTTCAACGAAAAGTAGCCACCCTCAGTATCTTTCAAAACAATTTTTTAGTTAAAAATCGCCAAGACATGTCAACAAGGACAGCAAAGGGGACATCTTTTTACCTAAAATCCGAAAGTCTGTCATCAACCCCTTAGCCGTCACAGCCACCCCCTCTAAAATTTCAAATGGCACCATGCCATGTGTGGCACATCGTTGGAAAGGTTATTTTATAAGGAATTCATTCTACTATTTATTTTTTTTATTCGCTTGAAATTGATACATAAAAAAATTAAAAACTATATTTTGTTTATTTCGGGTAAGCTGCTGAATATAGCAATTACCGTTAAAGTAATTGTTCAAAGTTACTTCCGTTAACTTCCATACATAAATACAGACGACTTTGAAAGAGAGAACGAACATTTGCGAGAACTAGCGGTGTCAATTGTCGACATTCTTCTACTATTCGCTGCCTAAGATCTTCAATGTCGGCCGGCTGTGTTGCATATACTTTGGATTTCAAATGCCCCCATAAGAAATAATCCAACGGAGACAGGTCGGGGGATCTAGCCGGCCATTCGATGGGACCGCGTCTTCCAATCCATCGTCCAGGAAACCGATTGTTCAAAAATTCGGGAACCACATAGTGAGGAGGTGCACCATCTTGCTGGAAAACTAGTTCATTTTCAAGCAAATTTTCGTCATTTTCCAGTTCTGTTATACGCGGATCAACAGTGGTGTCAAGAAGCTCAAGGTAAATAGCGCCATTCAAATTACGGTTAATAATAAACGGGCCAACGATGTGGTCTCCTAGAATACCTGCCCAAACTTTAAGTTTCTGTGGATATTGGGCATGGGCTTCTCTAAACAAATGCGGATTCGTGTCTGACCAATACCTACAGTTATGCCTGTTCACTTCTCCGTTCAAAAAAAAATAGTACACTCATCGCTGGAACAGATTGTACAAGTTCACGTTGTTCAATAGATTACTAGACATAATTTCGCAAAACTGTAGTCTCCGATCATTGTCGTCTTCGTTTAGTTCTTGAGCAAGTTTTAGGTATCTTGTATGGGTGAAATTTGTGTTTTTTTTAAATTCTCCATACCCTGCTTGTTGAAACCCCCGATGCCTGGGAAAGTTGATTTAAAGAGTGATTGTTATCTATTGTAACGTGTCCCAAAACAGCAACTTCAACAGGTTCATTAATAATTGGTCTTTCTAGTTGATATTTTTTGTTTGTCACTGAGCAAGTTTCCATGAATTTTTGCATCAACTTTATAACATACTGATGGCAAATGAATTTAACGGGATGAATTTCATTGAAAGCACGCAGCTCGTGCACAGTTGTTATTTTTGAAATAAAAACGCACAATCTCGATTCTTTCGGCAGTGGTGTAAACCATGTTGACACTTTTATAATATTCAAAATGAACTGAATGTTGATGACAGATGAAGAAACAGAAGATGAAACAAAAGCATCTAGGTACTGCTATATTCAGCAGCTTAACCGAAATAAACAAAATATAGTTTTTAATTTTTTTATGTGTCAATTTCAGGCGAATAAAAAAATAAATAGTGGAATGAATTCCTTATGAAATAACCTTTCCAACGATGTGTCACACATGGTATGGTGCCATTTGAAATTCTAAAGGGGGTGGCTGTGACGACTAAGTGGTTGATGACAGACGTCCGGATTTTAGATAAAAAGATGTCCCCTTTGCTGTCTCTGTTGACATGTCTTGGCGATTTTCAAACAAAAAATCGTTTTGAAAGATACTGAGGTTGGCTACTTTTCGTTGAAAAACCCTGTATATGTTTTTTGTTATTTGTTTATTAGTTACCATTTTTACGATTTTTGTATCGACACGAATAAATCTGTCTCTCCAATTCAGTCGTTTTATTCAATGATATTTGGTGTTCGGACTTCCAATTAGGTCCTTGCATCATATTTGGTGACCCCGATCAATAAACAACACGTTTCTCCTAATGCTCGTTTTAATTCTAATATATAGCATCTGGAACCTACCAGATCGCTATAGTACACAACCAGGAAGATTTCCTCCCTTAAGCGATTTCCGTGAACCACCCCTACTCCTCTGAGCTAAGCTGTAGGCCTTTTTCCACCTATCCTGTTGGGGGTCGACGAAAAAGCTCGTTTGGCCCGTAACAATTACTCGAAGGAAGATAAGATTGTATTTGACCTCGTCCATGAATAATGTTAATAAACCACCAACAAATGGTTTTTCGATGATGCTTAATCGTCGCTGAACAAGCTTTTATTAGTTAGGCATACTTATGGATTTGCAGTTACTAAATGATGATGGTTCTTCACAAAGTAATAATTGTTTGATGACCATTGCATTCACTTTATTATAAAAAAGAATTTCGAAGATATTGTTACTACATGAAATGTATATTTTTCAAGACCTACAAAATTACATACAGAACGACAAAAATTTACGTTTTTACGTATTTTTGTATTTTATGTGGAAGGGGAGTATTATTACTATTATCTGTAGAGATTGATAAAAAAAGTGTTAATTATTTCGGGGGCGTATAGCGTGCTCGAAAACAAGTCGAACAACCTAAATTAATATGGGTCGTCACAAACCAATTTTTTGGGAGATATGCCTGTTTTTCTGTTATACATATTTAACCCCAAAAAACACAATATTTTCATCTTAAATATTTAAAGAAAATGTTCGAAATGTTCTTTCTTCAAACACCGGTTTTACGTCTTCTTCTTCAAGAAGGAAGTTCGTATCGTTTCAAAAACGTGCCAATTTCTCGAATTTTTTATGCCTTGTAAGGTTCGTAGTTCGCATTTAAACACAAAATTATAGAGGATAGCGGTTCTCAAAGTGTAGGGCGCGCACCCCTTGGGGGACGCCGAAGCTTTACGGGGGGGGGAGGCTCGAATAAATGAACAAGACATCAGAATTGATTTTTTACATTTTTATCGTAACGAAAGTATTAGAACTAAAATTGAAATAAAACATTTCTAATGACTAATATGTGTCTGTCCAGGTTTGGTTTGCTATTCGATATAGACACTCTGAGCTCCTTTTCTTTTTTAATTGGTTTCTATATTTAGACTATAAAGCAGCTACTAGCGGAAAATCCAATTTCGCCAAGATATGAAGTAGGAAAAGGTAACAGTATCCGAAACGCTTTTGCTTTAATAAGAGAATAGTTACAAGACTATTCACTCCAGAAATTTGTTAATGACTTAATAACAAAATTTTATTTTTCTGCGGTATTTGAAGAAAGATCTATCAGTTGTTCTTCTTCTTGCAGAGATAGGCCGGTAGGTATGCGTTCAAATGGATTTATTACCCAATTCCAGTCGCCCAATTTAATGTCTTCTTCTGAGAAAAGGTATTTGCTGAAAGTGGTGCTCAAGTTTTCTAAATAACCCCCACTGTCTTTAACAACTATTTTTTATGATTCTCTTACGGTGAGTAACTCTGGATAAATTCACTCATTGTGGGAAACATCTCAAAGAAATTGTCTTTTAATTTGTTATTCCATAACTGTATTCTCTCAAAAAAAGCGTTGATTCTCTCACTTAAATCAAATATATTTGTATTACTTTCCTGAAGTTGAAGATTAAATGAATGAAGTTTTTCGAATATGACTACTAAGTAGGAGCGCTTCGTTAGAAATAAATTGTAGTATAATCCTTCCGCATGCTTATGACTCTCAAGAATATCGCTGTTTCATTTCTCAGTTCGTAGATGCGCTTGAACACCTTACCGCATGACAACCATATGGATGAAGAATAAAACAACAATGATATATGTTCAGCTCCGATATCTTCGCAAAGAGCAGCAAAAATCCTTGATTTTAGAGATCTGATTTTTATATTATTAACTACATTAATAACTACTATGAAAACAATATTTAGCCCAGGACTTAGCAATTTTGATGCTAAAGTTTCCCGATGAATCATGCAGTGTGTCCAGACTACTCCTGAAGATTCCTTCTTCATAAATGCTTGTAAACTGTTATATCTATCAGACATGGTTTAAGCTCAATTGGTGCAAATTCCAACACTATCCGTTCACTGCAAGTTTGCGCTTACAATAGCATTATTTATAATTCTGGACAACTCGACAGCAGTTGCTCTTCCTTGTATAGGCTTGCAAAATAGCAAATCTTCAATGATTGCAGCTCCCTGACAGAATCTGGTATAGTAAGTTAAATGAAAATCGATACTGCTGTCTGTTACTTCATCAAGTTGTATGGCAAATAATTTTCCAACTAACTCAGATTCAAGCTGTTGCTGAATATCCACAGATATATCGTTAATTTTTCGGCAAATTGTATCGTTTGACATAGGAATATTCTTGAGTTGTTTAACATAGCTTTCACCAAACATTGTTTCTACTATGTCTATGACAGGTGGTAAAATTAGTAGCTCTGCAATCGTATGTGGCTTCTTGCATTTGGCTACTTTACGATGTTAAGTTCATTTAAATTTTGCCGCTCCATTTGGATTAATGTCGTACTTTAATTGCCGCTTCATGGGAATTAAAAATTCTCTTTCAATTGCCGTTCTTATGTCGATTACAGTTTTCGTTATTTTTTTAAGATTGAGTTGGGGGCCGCAAAGCCTTGAAGTTTTCCTTTGTAGGCTAGATTTGCGTTTAAAAACAATTCTCGGAAATGTTTATCCTCGTAAGTCGCACGTGTTATTTGCTTCCAGAACAATTGCATCATATTTCTACATGTGGTGCAATCTTTTTGGGGAATCCAGGTTCCCGTTGCGTTGAGTTCTTCAGTCAGTTCTCCATCTTCGTTGACTCCGGACTTCCCAAATTCCATCTACGGGGGGCGTAAATAAGTCGAGTGCTGCAGGGGCGGCTTGGGTTTTCGATGGGTGTCCATCATGTGTGATTTTCGTTTCGCTGTTTTACCGTGGGGTGAAAACAGAACTATCGACAAGTGTCGGATTTAGAGACACACTGGATTTTATACCTGAAAGGCAATTTATTGTAAAATTGCCGATCGCCTTTGGCGGACTAATATCGAGCCCATTTCCTGTCCCTCTGGTAGTACCGTCGGTGCGACGAACGCATCCAAGTTTTGACCCTTGATGTTGACTCCATTCCATACAATCTTAAGGGACGTGCCTGCGGATTTTCCCGCATCTTGTGAACGAAATTGTGCCTATCTCTCTCTATCCCATTCATCGGAAGCTAAGGTAAAGAACTAGTGTTTTTATGTGGTGAAAAGAAACCTTTTACTTAACTTGCAAAATTCAACGTAATTGAACTTTGTTTATGCAACAAGAAGCGACCTTCAGTCGCCGATTCTCTTTGTTTGCACTGCTAATTGTAATTTTTTTTAATATTGTGTTTTGCTTGTAAACTCCGACGCCTCTGGCCACGTAGTTGTTTGAAGAATGTACTAAATATCGTGCGCCAGCAGCGGCGAGTTTTTCCCCTAAACGTTCAAATCAACAGTTTGTATTATTAAACTACGAGATCATCATTTGCTGTCCTTTTTTTGTATTGTGTCATTTATAATAGGTTGATTATATGTGTTTGAAAACTTACTGCCTCTTTTATTATTGTGCATTCTGTATTTGTGTGTGCATGAATTTTGCAAGATTTATAAACAGGAGGGAAGCACAATAAAGGTGAGTCCGATTCCCGTAAGCTGCTGGCCTCTCGGCCTTCCACGAGGACCTGCAATCAGCTGTATTTGGAAGGTGGCGCCCACTAATTTTGACCCATTCTGTACACAACTAGGAAGATTTCCTCCGGTAAGCAGTTTCCGTGAACCTCCCCTACTCATCTGAGCTAAGGTGTAGGCCTTTTTCCACCTATCCTGTTGCGGGTCGACGAAAAAGCTCATTTGGCCCGTAACAATGAGCCACTTTGTATGATGTCAATAAAGCTTTGTCATTTATTGTAAGAACTTTGTGGAAATTTGTCTTCTGTTTCCCGAGAGATCTAAGTTTCTCTGCAAAACAATCAGAGACTTATCGACATATTGTTTGTGCAGAGTTTCTAAATGCCACTTGAATTTATTGGGTGTTTTTTGAGGCAAATAACACATTGCGGTTCTTCTTCACCACTTATTTCAATGGTTGTGAAACCGAAGTATGCTTGGTCATATTTTCGTGTGTTTGATTTTATAGCAGATTATCACTGGTACTGGGCGTTTCTGATGAACTAGAAGCTTCTTCGTGTTTAAGCCTACGTTTGCCTCCAATTAAAAATCTATCCATATTGTATGTAAATATAAAATAATTGTTTTCAGTATTTGAACTGCAACTCTCTTATGTAACACAGTCACAACGACACATCTAACAACTGACGCGCTATCGCTGGTTTTATAGTCGTGTATTTTCAATCCAGAAAGTTCTAGTCGTATCGGTATCTGCCGCGAACATTCGGGTAACAATAGATCGGGTGATAATGCGATGCGACTGCACCACATCGGCAGCATAGCCAATATTGCCAAATCAAGAACCGCTGCATTAGGAGCACATATGTTTTAGGTGTTAAATAACAAACCTTGAAACAATGAATCGCATATATCTCGTAATGGTGGGTTTGGAAACTAACACTGTTTAAGACTTTCCGACTTACTTTCGATTGTTCCATATATTTCGTAAATATTCAAAACTTTTTCAATAGCATGATGATAAATGTATGTCAATTTTAATTTGTTGAATATTCATACACAGTACTGGCAACATCTATTGGTAAAAAAAATATATAATTATTCTGTAACCACAATTTATAAATAATTCTAATATGTTAGATCATGTCCACCTCCCACATACTGAAGTTCATGTGTGCACAAATAGCTATTTAAAAAACGACACGATCACAAATAAACCCATTTCTTTTATTTAAAGTAACTCATATAATTTTTTAAATAAATTCTTATTTATAATTCACAAACTGAATAATTTCGCCATCGCCACTCACTTTTTCATCTACGATAATATGGATAAATAAATCGATTTTTAGTAGCGTAATTTTTGTCTCTCCTATACCTCTAAAATGTTTATACCACCCTCCACCATCCTTTGTTTATTGCTAGGCCATTTTCTAGGTATGTTAAAAAATTACCACGTAGGATGGTGCAATTTGTGAAATTGAAATAATGAAAAAATTACAATTTTTGGCTTTGTAACGACGCTTTAATCATGGACGAGTAAAGTTTTAATGTTTCCTTAAATGTCTTTCAATCTCTGAAGTAGTCTTAAACGCATGTTTTACATCTAATTCGGTTTGATTTCTGATTTCGCTAAATAATCCGGCTGGAAGAGCCACCGAAACCTGAACCAATTACTTAACCTATGGAGGAATCGCGTCCTTAGGGTACAGAAGGGATAGTGGCTGTGACGTATCTACTAGCTCCTGCCCTAATAGGTCTTTAATCATCTTAAAGGTGCTGAAATCGTAAGCGTAAGGTGAAAACTGAACATTTCAGATTATTATTTCTAATTTTATCTTCTTCGATAATTGAATATGATAATATACCGTGTATGTATACATACGAGGAATTCACAGTCTAATGTTCATGTCTGTTAAGGATTCATCAAAATGACTCAAAATATGCACATTTCAACTGGCAACTTTGCAATTTGCGGTTTTAACTTGTAGATGATTTATTCAAGAAATAATAAAGTAGAACAAATATCGGAAGAATCATAAATTATATTAAAAAATCGTCAAAAGTGGTACGAAAATACAGTAAAATTATTTTACGTTTGTGCTATACGTGAACTTTATTTAGTTACATTTTTTCACCTTATTACAAACTATCCTTAGGAACACAATCCCAATTTCATGAGTTATGTAATTTTCATAGAAACAGAACAATGCCAACACTATATCACGAATTTATTTTGTCGTATATGATACGCATTGCGTTTTACATTGACTGTAGCTTGCTTTCCAGCGTTCAGGTAGATGGATCTACGCTCCGGAACGGTTGAAAAGCAATGTAATAGTTTGGCGATTTAGAAAGTTACTTTTAATTTTAAATTGTCAGATGGGTTTAGGATCTGTTCAGGATTATATCTTCGTGGATGGTTCTACGAGGGCAGCCTTTTAAGTTTTTACGAAAACTAGGAAAGAAAACATTTTTTTTTGGGACAAACTGTTTTATTGCTTTTCAAAATATTTGCCTTTAAGATTTATACACTTTTGCATGCTTTCAAATCAATTCTCGGTATATTTTTTCCACTCTGAAGTTGGTATCTCAAAAAGATGGTTTTTGAAGGCTTCAACAGCTTCTTCACATGATGAAAATCGCTGGCCATGCATATTTTGTTTGACATTCGGGAACACAAAGAAGTCTTTAGGCGATAAATCAGGTGAATACGGGCAATGAGACATTAATTCGATGTTTTTCTCCTTCAAATAATCAGTTGTTTGACCTGCTGTGTGAGAGCTGGCATTGTCATGATGAAGAATGATGCCACGTTTTCGGTGTTTTTCCTGATTTCGTTGATGACTTCTGGCAATCAAATTGTTGTATACTGTTACGCCTATGGGCTGTAACTGATAAGGAGCCCTTTGTCGTTATCGCCGGGATCACCAGGGAAACAACTACCCTTATATAAAATGGTTTAATTTTTTCATTTGCTACGTACTACAAAACTATTACAACTTATTCTAAAATACTATACTAAAACTACTTACAAAAGTATAAACAGGTATATCGCGATTACTGGGTTTGTTATTCTTTGGAACACCGCCAACTGCCAACTATATACTCTCCACTTTCTACCCCTTTACTATTCACCAGTTACTATTCGCTATCAACTGTTTTTCTATGCACTGTTGGCTAATTCAATCTTAATTTTCCTGTTATAAATTCTCTTTTGCACAAATAAGCGATGACCTGGTTATTACTGGTATTACTTATTTCACATTGCCTAATTTAATATTCTAATGTACTTTGATTTTGCTGAGTTAAAATGACATCACTCCTTGCAACATAAATGTGTATGCAATTGAAATCACATTGCAACAGCTATGAAACTATAATAATTAAATTTAGAATGTTGGATATTGGGTTCGTAACAATACCATTCAGCGTTAACTGTTCTTCGATCTTCTAAAGGAATGGTTGCGACATGTCCAGTACAACCGAAGAAACAAGCGATCATTTTCTTTGAAGTGCTTCGTGAACGAACAGCTTTTGTGGGATTCGGTTCATCTTGGAACACCCAAACAGTGGATTGTTGCTTAGTTTCCCGTTCATACGAATATATCCAAGTTTCGTCACCTGTTACGAGGTTGTATACGGATTTTTCAGTTCCTCCGTCGAATTTGTTGAGCATTTCCTTACATCAACTAACACGAGCCTTTTTTTGTGCTTCGGTCAATTATGCGGAATCCATCGGGAACAGATCTTTTTCACAGCTAAATGTTGATACAAAATCGAATGTACTGCAGTCTTCGATATACGTAAGGATGTCTCTATCTCACAGTAAGTCACATGCCGATCATCTTCGTCGCGCACAGCATCGATGTTTTTTGGAATAACAACCGATTTTGATCGACTCTATTATAAACGACCATATTTCCACTTTTATCATTTATCAAACAGTCATGTATAAACAAATTATTCATGAATTTTCTTTTGTTACTTTTTCCCTACTTACGAAATGTAATCCTACCACATAAAAATCAATGTATTCAACGAAATTCGTCACTCACGGACGCACGACCACGACGAAATTCTGCAAACCAATTGTAAACAGGCGTTTCTGATGATGTTTCATTACAAAAGTTAAACGAAGTGATTCTATGCATTGTTGTTAAATTAGGCCTTTAATAAAATCGTAAAAATCATCCAACGAAAACCTTCACGTGAAATTTCTATTTTTTCACAAAATTGCTTTTTTTTAAACGCTGACTGTAAACAAACTATTCTATCACTTCATAAGCTGTCACTGTTTCCACAATAACAAATGTCAAATTTTACGAAAATAGTAATGACACATCTCAATAGCGCCATCTAGTGGTCGTTTGTAAAAACTTAAAAGGCTGTCCTCGTATTTATAATTTTTCTTTCCTCCATACCTACCAAATGATAGCTTTAAGCACAGGAAATTTAAAAACGGCAAGCGATAAAGATTAGCTTAAGTGAGAAAAATACCTGTCTACAAAAACGTTAAAATAAGGGTTCAATTTTTTGGCTATTACTAAAAATTAGCAAAACTTTTTTAATTTTAATGCTGATTCTCCTGGCCCTTCAGAACGTGGGGATTTTCTTATAATAATCGATTATTTTATACTTTACAAAATGATCAGCGCGCTCAAAACAATTTTTTGAACAAACTGTACACAAAACGTTCTTAATATAATATAATATGTATATGTAGTATGAATTATTTAAAGGAAAATTTAAGGCTACAACTTCTTTGTTTTCCGAGTTTTCTGTTAAACTAAAGGTTAGCAAACCATCAAGCCTATTATGTAGTACAGGGAATTTTTCGTTTTAGTATACATTGCCTATGTATAGTTTAAAAAAACGCATCAATTACGCCTTTTATGTAGGCAACCAACTATACAAACAACTAAAGCATGCTGTGGCCAAAACAATCAAATTAATTCAAGGTTAAAAAATGAAATTAGTCTTTATTTAAGTTTCTTCTTGGGTTTTTTATACAACCATGTACAGTAAAGACGAAAAAGTGGAAATTCTAATGTGGTATCAGGATGGTAACAGCTTAAGAACTGTGAGAGAATTAGTTTCAGTAAAATATCCAGAAAGACCTATTCCTTGTATTCGAATCATACAAACAATTGTTAAAATCATAAAAATACCAACTTAACAATCTTGAATGAAAAGGAGAAAATTTGAATTAGCAAAGGCATCAGACATTCATCACCAAAACATGTCCTGGCAATTTTTAATACCCGCAGACAAATGAAATATGAAATATAAAATTGTGAAGGGTAAAGCGCAAATAAATCAAAACTTTCTAACGAAAGCGTAGGTTTCGGATTCTAAATTAATACAGTTTTTCTAATAAATCAATCAGCGATTATATGGAAAACAAAATATTGCTTGAAGAAAATCCGTGTACAAATGTTGGATTGATTTCATTCAGCTTAAAAGAAAATGAAAGTAAAGCTTTATTCCGAAGGGCCACTTTTTGACGAATAAAAATAAAACCGTTTAATCCTTGGTACATAATAGATTGTTGGAAGTGTAGGTGAATATATCGTAATTTTTGACCTTCGGGGAATTAGCGCGACTCCCAACTTAATGGAAAATTAATTAAAATTTATTTACAACTGATAAGTTAGAAGGCCCAGCTGCCACATAGTACGCACTTTTTTAAATGAACCCTTGTGTAATTTGGGATTTACTTATCAATATTCTCTACCTTCTGTCAATTAAGTTGTAATTACGTTGCACGAATGGGAATGCCAACTAATAACGATTTTTTTCAGTTTTGTTAAATTCGCTGCCTTTCCTAGATCAATTGCTTTTATTCCAGCAGTGGAAAAATTAAATTTGTTGCAAAACTAAGACTTACACCTGTCAAAGAATCGTGTTGAATACATTGATTTTTATATTGTAGGGTCACATTTCGTAAGTAGGGAAAAAGCAATAAACGAAAATCTATGAATAATTTGGTTATACATGACTATTTGATAAATGATTAAAATGGCAATATGGTCGTTTATAATATAGTTAAACAATTCCTAGCCAATTTCCTAAAAAATGAAAACAAACAAAAAATTACTACTATACGCAGCTCATTCTAGATTTGTAGTTGTAGCATGGAAAAATATCCAGGAAAGAGAATCTATGGAAGAAATTCAAAACTTTATTGCAAATAAAATTCACGAATGAAAATTTAAAGAAAAATAATCTTAAACAAGATATTATACCAACTCGAAAATATTTTGCCAATACACAAGTTCTATAAAAGAAGAAGAAGACAAGTTCTATGAAAATGCTGGCATTATAGTTCGTTAATTTGATGTGGTTCATTCGATTTTTATCGGTTTGCCTTTACTGGCCTATAACTTACATTTTTGTTAAAATTATGTTCATGTGGTGGTATAAAACTATCATTTTTTCAAGGACGGAAAGTTGGAAATTGTGGAATACATTGAGGAATTCAATCAGAACAGTTAATGAAAGCGACTTTGCATACGTGTAATACCTAGTCACTCTCTCTCTCTATCTCTTTATTTCTTTCTTCTTGTACGTTTTTTTTTACTATCGAAAAGCGTGGTGACCTTCTCTCCGATGCCTATGGCGAGCGGGTAAAATTATGTAGACAAACGTAGGGGACCTACCGTTTAACACAAACCTCAATCATTTAAAAACATGAATCGAAGAGTAATATGTTGCATAAAAGCTGTGGTTACGGCCGTCTTAACATCATCGTAGGCCCTAGGCACAGTAACGCACCCACGGCAATAAAAATTTAAACGGCCAATAAAATTGAATCTACAGATTTACGATTTTGCACAAAAATGATACTACAAAATCAAGCAGCAACATAATAAACTTGATTTAAGTAGAGAATTAATCAACGCAACCATTTTAATAATCATATTCAATATCATATCGGGGTACAAGTTGTATATATCTTCGTCATTAAGATCGTCGAATGCGAGAAAACGGTAGCGGGATCTTAAAAAATTCCTAAAATGGAGGAAGAGATAATAGTCACTCAGCGCTAAATCTGCATTGCATGAGGGATAGCTAAAAATTCCTAATTGAATTGCTCCATGAGTTGCGCAGTGCGAGCCGCCACGTGCGGTCTGGCGGTCTTTGAGGAAACTCGCATGATTTCATTGCATCGATTGTTGCTTGTTTTCAACATTTGTGTACGGAATCCAAATCTCGACGCCAGTTACAATGTGACCCAGGTACTCCTCCGTTTCGTAACAACGAAAAAAGGTCAGTGTAGAGGCGATTTGCTGGTCTTCCAAAAGATCAATCAAAAACACGAGGGGAAAATCACCGCAATAGAGATGAAGTATATGAGGAAAATTGCAGGGATTACTAAAATGGATAAACGGACCAACGAAAGAGTAATGGAAGAAGTCGAACAAGAACCAATAATAAACAAAACAGAAGAAAGACAATTACATTGGTATGGGCATATTGCTAAAATGGAACACGAGAGATGACAAAACGGGTAATAGAAGCAAGAAGGGTCGGTAAAAGAAAAGTGGGTAGACCTAGAAAGAAGTGGGAAGATAGAATAAAAGAAATTGGACAGAAAAGAGGAAAAACGATAGGGGAGATGAAGAATATGGCCGGTGACAGAAGACGATGGAAGAATTGGATCGATGCCAGAAGTCCCACGCTGTAATGGCACAAGGACATCCGAAGAAAGAAAGAGAGAAAGAAGTGTACGGAATCCAAGTCTCGACGCCAGTCACAATGTGATCCACGTACTCATCCGTTTCGTAGTAACGCAAAAAGGTCAGTGCAGAAGTGATTTGCTGGTTTTCCTAAACATCAGTCAAAATGTTTAGCACCCACCGTGCACACAGATCTTGTGATATTGTAGTCTGTTGGTGACAATTGCATACAGTACCGTACAAGAAATTTTAGGGAAAATTTGCGGCCATTTCTGAGATCGTAAGCCACCGATCTTCAGGAATTGTTCACTTTTTCTACAAAATCGTCGCTGACAACACAAAGCGTACCACGTTGTTTCACTTCCACATCCAGATTTGTTCGACCATCTCTGGAATTATTACCCCAGTGTCTTAACATTATCGTAGATCATGCTCATGATGGCTGACCACAGCGCGCATTTTACACTTGGCGGGATTTTTAATCATAGTTTTCATTTTACCAAATTATTATGCAACTGAATACAATGACAGAACCACAGTATGGTGACATATGGCTAACTCATCTACCACTAAACCACCCCCACAATAATTGATACGCCCCTTATTCGGCGGGATTATTAATCGAGTTACTGATTTTTGAGCAGTGGGGCATTAAATTTGAAAGTTAAAAACATCGTATACAACGTGAGAGGCGAGCGACGTTAATAGCTAAAAAATAATTAAGTATATGTTATGTATACTCCTCTACCATGTCACAGATTTTTAACCAATCCTTGAGTTGTTTTCGAAAGATACTTTTTTGAAGAGCGCCACATTTGCAGTTAAATTGTTTCTGCTAAACAATGTGTCTAAGAACCGCTTTCCGTTCCAAATTTATTTCAAAAATCGTAATATTAGTCTCTCAATGAGTTTTCAATAAATGCAATACAAATAAGTGGACGCGACTGCCTCCCTGGACTTTCCCATACTGGAAACTGTTCATATCATCTTTATTTCAAATTATATATATATATATATATATATATATATATAATAATTATATATATCAAATTAAGTATTAAATACAAAATTTTGATAAATAATTTATAACTTGTTGTTGTAATACCGGTTAAAGAAATGAATGTAGCGCGACAGTATGGCAATGGTTCTGAACCAACCGGGCTGTCCGTACCGCTAGGCCGTCGCGCGGTCTAACTAGTACCAATCGCTATTGCTACCGAGGTAAAATTTTCTAAGTCCCTGGAAATTATATTTTGTAGGGCATAAAAAATCGATTTTTTTATTTTCGCGGAAAAAAGATTCTTTGACGCAAACAAATAACAACAGTTAGAATAAAAAAAATATATTTTCTAAAAAAGAGGGGGGAGGGGGCCGGTGCGCTTACATATATCCACGAGTGTAATATTTCTTTGCATATTCATATGCTCCATTACGTACTGAGCGATTCAGTGAAAACCCCAGCTTCCTATCTTTTTTCGTTTATTAATTAAAGGAGTTTGAAATTTCAAACTTCCAAGCTTCGTAGAAGGCGCCACAGGAAAATTACGGAGTTCTTCAAAAAACATATCGATAGCCCCTTGCGAGGTCTATCGACATATGAAGTTTAAAAAATTCCTTGGAGCAGTTTTTGAGAAATAATTTTTTGAAAATTTCCAAAATTTTGAAAATTCGTAATTTAGGCCCCTTATAATTTTTCAAAAAAACTTTTTATATCACCTCATTTTACCCTTCATATACTATTCAGAAAATAAAAATCATTTGAATCGATTCATCCGTTTTCGGGTAATTGGGCGTTAAACTCAATATTTTCAAAAAATCATAGCGCCCTTCAGTTTAAAGCTAGCGAGTTCGGCAAAAAACTAACAGATTTGTCTTATGACCCTCTATCGTTATCCGCGATAAAAGTTTCAAAATTGTAATCACGAAAAAAGTGATACCAAAAAAACATGCGTAACTTCCGTTTCCGGTTTCGGATTTTTTTGAAAAGCTTATTTTTTCGATGAATTTTCGATACACCCCCGCATTCCAAAGCGCATCAAAATCGGAACAATACTTTCGGCTGTAGGAGCGTCACATACGTACGTACATACGTACGTACATACGTACGTACCCACCCACAGACAGACATTTTTTAAAAACCACTTTTTTGGGTTCCTAGAGACCCAAAACGGATATATCCGGTAAAATCTCGATTTCGAAAATTTTCATGATTTCAATACTTACCCTATACCTATAAGGTATGGGAAAGTAAAAAATGTACCGTGTGGCAAAGATTGCACAAATTACCATCTCTAATCTTAGCTATTTCTACATTTAAAATACGATATAAATACAGGAAAATTAGGAAAATATATTATTGGTTCTAATTTAGAACAATTAATTATTCCGTTTGCTCAGATATACCTACACATAAATACCTATAAATTAACATTTCAGTGAATTGCAATTACTGCTGAACTGACATAACCTGCATTAAAAAAAACCATAAATAATAATTTTTTGAGTAGGTAAGTAATAACAACAAGCTTAATAACATGGGTGATTGCAAGTCATGTGTCGAATTACGTGCAGGTTCCTCACTCATATTGTCTGACGCAATTTTAGCAATAAAAGTAACCCTAAGTACTTATTTGTCGGTAGTTTACAGACCATATGGTCAAATTTAATCTAATCCCCGTCATAGAACGCATTCTAATAGGGTAGTGGAGAAAATATTACATCATAACAAGGATGACAGCAAATATCATATCTAGATATTAAAAGCGATAGAAGAACAATACTAATAGGAGAAAATAGCATAACTTTTATTCATTTAAATTTTTTAGATATACCTAGTAATACATTTTTCATGAAATTTACTAATGTCAACTTTTTCGATGGTGGTACATTTTGCATATTTTTCTCAAGTTTATAAGGTTCTATAGATACATATTTTCCCCGTTGTGGTCGTAGACGCACTCGTTCCATCACCTTAAATCGACAGTAAATTTAAGGAATCCTTCTGCTCATTACTCTTCTATTTCCTAATTGCAGGAAAAGTAGAATTAATTTAGGTTACCTTTCATATAAACGTTTATCACATAATCATCAGTATTGTATAAAGAATAGCAATTATTGGATTAATTTGTAATCAAACTTACCTACTCCCCACATTGCTTTAACGATTTGATACGGCACTTGAACTTGTCAAGTGATAAAATGTGCAAATATTTTACTATGTTTTACTATGCGTTGATTATTAGATACATGTGCTTTAATAATTTTTAAAAATAGGCTTTGTGTTTATTTGAACAGCCATCACACCATGAAATTCTGTTGCACTGGGTAGCCATATTTCATTTATTTTGGAAGAACTTGTTTGAAAAACACTTCCTAATTTGAGTTCCTATTAATAAGTTAGTTATCTCTAAAGCATGGAACATGTTGTTTGACAATAAATTAGTAACCTATTGCAAGTGATTAACTATTTTTTTTTTATTGTTACTAAATGGTATCACACAAAACAAAAAAATAATTACAACACATGTCATAATTAACGAACTGGAGCTTTGGAGTTTTACAGCTGGTTTTTGATAAGTTTTCACCTTGGCACGTGTTGGATTATGTAGCAGTTGGAATTTTGTAAATTATGTAACAGTAATATATGTAGTGGTGGGAATTACACTTATTAGTGTGTATTTTATATATTAATACTGTAAAAAGATTAATCTCTCTGAACGAACCTTTAAGCAATCTAAATTTATATCATTTTGAGTATAATGTTTAGTTTCTATTGTCACGTAGCTGCAACTGCAAATCACAGATTTCGAGAAACTAGAAATATCCTTCCTGTTCAAAATTGGGATAGAGGTCGACCAAGAACTGTTAGAGACTAGAACAGGAGGTTTTTGATCTGGTAACTGATGTATTAGTGTGCGTGCTGTTTCTAGAGTTGTTGGTGCATCAAAAACCACTGTTCACAATATCATAAAGGATGATGGCCTTTATCTCTACCATAAAGTCAGGGTGCAACATTTATTAGAGGAAGATTATGAAACTGGTTGTTACAACGACGTAGAAGAAACCCAAGATTTGTAAATAATATTTTATGGACAGATGAAGCCACTTTTATACGAAATGGCATTTTTAACTTCCACAATCAACATATTTTGCCCATGAAAATCCCCACGCCATGCGCATGAAGGGAATGGAAGGAATGGTAGATAACAAATTGGTAGGTCCTTTTGTACTACTTCAGCGATTGGATGCTAACAATTACTTGAATTTTCTAAACGACGAACTGCCAACATTGTTAGAATATACCCCTTCATTGGTTCGCCGCGATATGTGGATGCAGTTAAACGGGACGCCATCCCATTATGCGGCTAGAACGAGAAATTGGCTTAGGGAATTATATCCTAGAAAATGGATCGGTCGCGGAAGTACAGTGGTCTAGCCTCCAAGAAGGCCAGATTTAACACCACTGGATTTCTTCTTGTGGGGCCATTTGAAAAAAATGGTGTATGTGACGCCAACTGAAAATGAAGAAGAGCTAGTACTTCGTATTCGTGAAGCAGCAGCAATCGTTAATGAAGCAATGCTCCAGTGTGTCCAACAGGCCATCGTTACAAGGGCAGCCAAATGCCGTGAAGTTGGTGGCAGAAATTTTGAACATGTTCTGTGAAATAAGTTATTTTTTTTACAAAGCACTGTATCCTAATTTTTACTTTAAACATTTCAATTGTTGGCCTACTGATTTTAGTTTTTTTTAAGTAGCTTCAACAGTGTTGCCAAGTTTCAGATTCTTTAACTGGTTCTTATGAGGAAACTAAGCGCGATAGGAAGTTCCTGTTTGCAATTTTGAGATCTATATCGGTTGTGGAAAAAGTTTACCTGAAGCTTTTAAGGCAATTTAGGGATACCCTATCTCTCTTTCTCTCTCTCTAAGTCTTCAGTCTCTCGACTGGTTTGACGCATGTTTCCAATCTCGTCTTCCCTCAGATTTTCTCTTCATACCCTCATGTTAATATTTGAAATAACGATAATATTAATAATACAGTAGAACCTATTTAAAGATCATTCAAGGTACTAGTACATACGCTACTTAATAAGCACAAATAAAACGTAGTATGGGTTTTTGGCATTCCCAATTCAATAATGCCATTGTAATGATCATTTGTTGGAGTATATTGTATTTGCAAGAGCGAGATCTAGTACTCGGTTTTCCAAGCAACTTTAAGCACCACAGCCATCATTAGCTTATTGTACACTCTAGGTGTGAATGTTTGCCTATCTCGGGTAGTTCCAACTCTAAAGCAGGCCACTTACTAGCGAACATGCTCGCCAACATAATTCGCGATAACAAGTCCGCTTGTGTGTGGGCAGGTTGGTCAAATGCTACCAAGTTGCAGGTTCCTGGCGAAATACCCAAAAGCCGCAACACGAGCCGCTCATGTAGCTCCGTGTGTGCAAGTCGTTGGCTGTCAGTTTAAACCTAATTTTAGTTTTAAACGATACAGAACGGATCGTACGCGATGTCTTTCAGTGATAACAAAGAATTTTGGAAAGAATTTATTGAATTATGTCAAAGTTTTCCAAGCGTGTGGGATGTCTAATAAAGGAATATGCAAATAAACATATCAAAAATGAAGCAATGCTGGTATTAACAGACAAATGCAAAAGTATTATTCCTAGTGCGGACAAAGAATTCGTAAATAAAAAATAAAAAGCTTCAGAACATCGTTCAGAAGAGAACTCAGAGAAGTAATCAAGTCGAAGGGTACTGGGACTTCTCCTGATGATGTTTATGAACCTTCTCTATGATACTACGACCTGCTTCTATTTACTGCCGATTGTGAAATTGTCCTAGATGGCACATCATCTATGGTCCATATTGCTAGCAATAGTGAAGATGAGGGTGATAAATTGATAATACACAGGTAAGTAAAAAATATTTATTGTCATTAATAACACTAAGTTTTAACACTGTCTAGCGAATATTTGGTTAATATCAGTATGACGAGAAATCGGGCAGATTCCTAACTACAGTCCAAATGATTCTAATAAAAGTATTGTACATAATAAAAATAATACTCAGGTCTCTTGAAAACGTACACTTCCGTCAGTGCTATTGTAATAATTTTTATACAAGTCCCTAATTCCTTTTTCTCGTGATAATGTTTGTTGTCTTCCTCTTATGCGTTCAAGACCCAAAAGTTGATTTACTTCTCGACGCCAGTCACCCTCTGTAAGTTCACCACTGTCGATCTCTTCGAAATCTGTAGAAGATTGGTTGCAACTAGTTCGAACTCGTCGTATTAGAAAATTATGCAGGTACATACAACATGCAAGTATTGCTGCCTCTACATTCTCCAATTTAATAGAAAAGCATCGTTGAAAAACACCAAACCGTGAGCTTAAAATGCCAAAAGCGTTTTCAACCAGTCTCCTTGCTCCCTGCTAAATCTATAATTAAATATTTTTTCGTCGTGTGTAATGTTTTTTTGTGGATAAGGTTTCATAATATTTTCCTGCTAAGGAAATGCTGCATCCCCAATACAAGCGTATGGCAATGCAACTTCCATACCAGGCAGTTCCCTAAGTGGTTTAATGTGATGTTAGTTAGGGCATCATAAAAATCAGTTTCTTGTAAAATTCCCCTATCTGTAACTCGTCCGTTGCTCCCAGTGTGAATATAGAGAAATTAGTATTTGGCATTTACTACCGCTATAAAGACTACGCTAAAAAAACCTTTGTAATTGTAGTAGTATGTTCCATTTTCAGAAGGTTTCTTAATTGTCTTATGTTTTCCATCAATGCTTCCCGATTATTTTCAATTTGCCACATATTCTTGAAATCCTTTGCGACTGCAGCCCATTCGGAGGGTGCTGACGGCACCTGAAAAAATCGTTAAAAAAAGTTATGTTTTGTAACAATCATTCGGCAAGAAATTATTAAGCTATACTTGGTGTACATACTCTAACTTCATTTCAGATCGAAGATGTACCATCACCATTGACCCAATCCACATCATCAAGCATATCAGGCACACCACGATGTCGAGCTGGCAAACCTAAAACGCCTAAACTATCCTTGTGAAAAAAGAAAATGGACTTTCTAGAAATAGTAACTAGTTATTTGAAAAACTACAATGGAAAAAGAAACGAAGCAAGCGTTTATGGCCAAAATATTGATTTACAATTAAGAATAATAGCTGAAAAACTTATCTCTGACGTAATTTTCCATGGTAAACTAGGGAATCTAACCGACCATGTCAGTTTTCAGTGTGATTCCAAATAAAACGCAGCCAAAACATGCACCGCTGGAATTTACAAATGTTCTGGTGTACACTTATACTAGACACTCTAACAGTCGCCTGTCTCGCTTCTATGTGTTGATTGATTGATTTGAAAGAGCGAGATGTAGGACGCGCTTTTCCAAGCATCTCTATGCACTTAGGCCACGTTTGGCTCATTGTACAACCTCACTAAGAATTTTCCCTATCTGGGGTAATTCCAACTCCAGTAGTGATTTTTAACGTGTCACACATCGCACTGGCACGGGAACTACGGCTTTACTTCTTATCCGACAGAAGACGCACTTTCAGATGATTCCCCGCTAGAAAAATCTCGCCGCCTTTGGCCAGGTTCGATCCCGCCTCCCTCGGCTCTAGAGGCAAATGCGCTAACAACTAGACCACCGAGGCCAGCGCTTCTATGTGTTACTTAAATATTATAATAAAAGGACAACATCATAAACTAGAAAAAAATCGGCCTAAACAATTTGCTGAGCTTCTGAAGTCTTACATCGCAAACAGTAATTCAGGATCAAGCAAGAAGAGGAATACTCTGACTTATACGAAATTAAGGCAGGGGTACCACAAGGCAGTGTACTGGGGCCAATACTATACCTACTGTACGCCAACGACATCCCGTCAACTAATGAGATAGCAATAGATACGTTTGCAGACGACACTGAAATACTAGCGGTAGGGGGAAGAACTGAAAAAACTTTACAACAAGCCACAAACCAGCTGAAGAGATATAAAAACGATGGAGAATAAAACTAAACGAAAGCAAGTCAGTGCATATCAACTTCATGAACAAGAGGATGATTACGTGGCAGTGACACTCAATAACAGCATCATCCACATGCTAATACAGCTAAATATCTTGGAATGAATTTGGATGCCAAATTACGATGGAAAGAGCATTTTAAGAAAAAAAAAGAGAAGAGCTACATATAAAATAGAGAAAAATGTATTGGCTACTGGGAAGAAACTCGCGACTTTCAATACATAACAAGTTACTTCTGTACGATCAGGTTTTAAAACCAGTATGGAATGGAAATACAGTCAACTATGGGGCTATATAAACAGAATAACGCTGTCGACTGGTACCAAATTGCCTGAGGTTGAGTAAATAAATACCGCTTGTAATAGTTTATGTAGGTATGAGCAAATATGTCATAAAAACCATTCAAATTTATTAAAAAATGTTCCCTTAAATCACTATTTTCAGCTTGATCCTGGGTGTCTGTACTTGTACCCGGTTGTGGATTTACATCCATCGCGCCCGAAAAACTAAACTAAAAACAAAATCAAAACTTTCTCTATTGAATGCCTAACGCTAATTATTATTTATAATAAATTATTCAATTACTTATATATCGAAACGTGGCTTTGCACAAGTAGATATTAGCGAAACGAAACCCTTTGCGATGGTGGACAGGTGGCAGTCTATCAGAGAACTGCTGGATTCAATTTTCATATTGCATCCAGCACACACATACAGTGCTACTTGCTAGATATATTCGCCGCCCTGCGCACTAGCCGTCGCGTCACCTATTCTCTTAACTGCAGACAGGGTACGCGGATTCATTTATTGAATTGCATCCACTTGCACCATCATTTAAGGCCGACCGGCGCGGCCCGCCGGGGAAACGCTGATAAGTCAGCAGTTCCAGTGAAGGCTTTGGATTCAGTATACACAAGTGCATCAACGCCGTTGCGAGCAATGGCACTTTTTATAAAAATTTATAGTATTTATAAAAGTTGTAGGAATTCGAAAGAAAAAATTGGAAGTTCACTTAAAATATATACATTTAACTGCTAGCTGGAAATTTTAGGGGATGCATTGCTTCCCTTGCATCCATGGACCGCACGCCACTGACGGAGGAAATAAAGAACCCTGTCCAGAAACAAGAGACCAGGCTTCATCAGCACGTAAACGTCGAGGTAATCCAACTCCTCGACAATCCATATCTAGTAAGAAGGTTCAATAGGATCAAACCATTTGAGCTAGAGTAGAGACGTAAAAGTGAAAAAAGCAGAGCAAAAGTAAAATGGTAACACAGAAAAAAAGTGTTGTAATGCAGAACTGAGAGGATACCAGTGTGCGAATTCTTAGCATAACCATTTAGTTCATTTAAGCTGATCAAAATTGTTGGTTAGTCTTTTAGACTCGTTGCGATGTAACACCTTATAATTTAAATTAAAAAAAAATACCAAGTAAACACGAACACTCTTAAATAGTTTAGTTTATTAATCTATTAAAATTCTATTTTTTGCCAATGGAAGATTAGTTTCTTTCTTCGATTAACATCATATAACATGTAGATATTTTTTTTCTGTAAGTTGAATGTAGAATTCAAATAATTTTCGTTTCGGTGAGTGGAATGATTTTTATTAAGAAACGGAGACTGAACTACCCTGTAACTATACAGGGTGTCTCAGAAAGAATGGGCCAGCGTTTAGTTGTAGATTTTTTAGGTAAAAATAAACCGATTAAACCTAATATACCTTAGGCAGAAAGTCCTTCCTTAAGAAGTTATAGGGCCTTAAAGTTCAATTTTTTATTTTTTCTTTTTATTGTAATTTCCACAAATCTAAAGATATTTCTTTGACATTTGGTACACATACTTACCATTATGCAATACAGTGACATAATTATTTTCATTAACCAGACTTAACCGTAAGAGGCACTTAACCTACCACTGAAATATTATTTTAGCTCTAACTTTGTTATTAGTAGAAAGTTTTAAAATTTTATTTTCTGAAAGAGAATTAAAAAATACAAAAATAAGGTACTCTTCGTTCATACGCGTAAAGGCAACCGTTTGCCTTAAAATGCTTATCCCAAGTTTTGAGTTGCCCTTAGGACGTGCAATTATCAGGTAGCCATGATCGCAAAAACAATGGGTAATGCTTGTGACCTACAGTAAAGAACAATGCTAAGTCAATTAATAGTATATTTCATTAGGAGTCTGGAAATGAGGATTTTTCCGCGCGCGGGTGACAAATTCTCGTGTGAGGCGAAGGCGAACACGGGAAGTCATGCAAGCACGGAAAAATCCATTTCCGGACGTGTAATGAACGATACTTTTTATCTAAAAACAACGCAAAAAAGGATAAAAAGTAAATTTAGAACATTTTATTTTCAAAGTAATCACAATAAATCGTAATAGTACCAAACATGATTAACATTTCCATAGCAACGATATATTTATTATCGGCATTTAGCGCACGCAAAAAAAAACGGAGATTGGTAAAAATTTTACGTGCGCTGTTCTGAAAATGCCACCTTTACGTCTTTGTAAAAACAGATGAAAACAAGGTGTTTTCATATAAGTATAATAAAAATACTTTGATGTTATAGAACTAGTATTTTTAATTTCTGTTTTGTTTACGAAAATGCGTCGACATAAAGAATGTCCAGGTGCTTACAAGTATGTATTTTAACAGCTCGTATACTTCCCAAATATTGGAAACAATTGAAATTATTCAATTTCCTCTACTTCAGAACCAGTGAGATAGCAAACTAGTGTGTGAGATACTTACAGTGGTTTCCAGATACCGAAAATTTCTGAGAACTAAATAGGGGTAATTTAGATACCTTATTAATATGACAATTATCAGTAGCGTACATCATCCAAATCTAATTTAGTGTCCTGTCATCTGTCAAGCAAAAGGTTATGTACACGATTTTCACAATTACATTGCAAAACTTAAAAATTCATACAGGTACATTCAATTAATTTATAGTTGTTGTATTGACTAACAATTTTCACTTTTTTTTAATTGTATTTTAGTAAAAATTATGTACATAAATGTTATACTTACTCACCTAACTTTTTGCTTGACAGATGACGGTATGTGAAGGCAACTGTACTTTAGAAACATCTTGGATTGTAACATTTTGGTAAAATACATTTACTATACCGTATTACCCCGAATATAAGACGGCCCCGATTATAAGACGAATCCCATTTTTTACCGAAAAAATATTAAAAATATACATTTTTAAGACCCCGATTATAACACAAGCACTTTCCAAAAAAAAATACTGTTTATTTAAGAATGCAAATAAGGAAAATATAGGTACAGAAACGTATGTAAAAATTCGCAATGGTTGTCCTTTCTAATTGCCAAATATTTCACCATTTCACTTGACTCATCACGAGGATTTTCTTCCAGCTATAAAATATGCTCCGTGCCATACATGGTGTTGGAAATGCAACACTTTCTAAACTCATTAATAATGCTTCTTGTGTCAATTTTATTCTTTATTCTGTGTCTAATCATGCACGAAAATGCCCGGCAATTGAAGGGTCCGAATATAAGACGACTCTTGTATTTTTAGTATTGCTGTTTCTGATAGATTACATACTCTAGAACCATGAGATACGCAATCCAAGATGTGAAGATAATAACTAATAAATAATAAGGAGCAGAACTCAGCACCGGCCACCGATTATTGATAACCGAGACCAATTTGAAAACACCCTCCAAAGAAACACCAATAGTCTATGGAAGATTAAAACTGGAAGAACTAGAAAATCCAGGAAAATGGGAGGAATATGAAAGAGAACTTAACAGAAAATTAAATAGCTTAGAAAAGCAAGAAGCAGAGACAGAAGAACATCGAAGTCTCAACGATATATGGAAAAAGCTCAAAGAAACAATAACCTTGACAGCAAATGAAATATGCGGTACTAAAAAAGTGAAAACACGTCAAGACCAAAGAAGAACCAAATGGTGTTACGATACGAGTAAGAGCAAGATCGAACAAAAAAAAGAAGCCTGGTGCAGATTCAAAAGAACAAATACTGCCGAAGATCAAGAAACATACCGCAAGAAAAGACAAGAGGCAAAGGAAGCCGTATAAAGCATATATCTAATATTTAAATAGTTAAATATTAGATATATGGTATAAAGAGCAAAACTGGATTCCTGGGAAGAATTCGGAAATATGTTAAACGAAAATTATATGGAAAATCAAAAACAGTTGTGGAATGTAGTGAAGAAGTTAAAAGGGAACAGTGTAAAACAAATACGACACATAAGGAACCAAAACGGAGAATTACAAACGACCAGCGAAAACATACTGAAAACATGGAGGGACCACTATGCAGCAAAATTTAAAGCAGGAGAAGATGAGGAAGACGTAGAAAGACTGTTAGGAAACACAGCAAATCGAGAAGGCAGAGAGGAAAATGTGGAGGAGGAAATAAGTGAAGAAGAAGCAAGAAGAGCCCTGAAAAAAACCCGTAATGGAAAAGCAGCAGGTGAAGATAGCATACCAGAGGAATTGTTAAAAAAGGGGGGACTCACAGTAGAACGATCGCTACAGAAAATATTCCAACAATCATGGACAACAGAATCAATAGCCCAAGAATGGGAAAGAAACATAGTCGTGCCAATCCACAAAAAGGAAGCTGCGATAATTACAGGGCTACCTGCTTAGCGCCAGTCGCTCTTAAATTATACTCAATAATTTTAGAAAAATGTTTAAGAGCTCAGGTAGAAGATAAACTCGAAGAAGAGCAAACAGCATTTCGACCAAGCAGACAAACTCGAGATCACATTACTCTCAGAACCATAATAGAGGAAACAGTAGATAGAAACATGGATATATACTTAGCTTTCCTAGATCTAAAAGCAGCGTTTGATCATGTGCCAAGACAGTATGCAGGGTATTAATGAATTGCAAGGACAAACTTCTAGGGCTTAAAGTATACACGAAAACAAACATTTTTTGTAAATAAATGTATGGCCAAAAGTGTTTCCTTTCAGGGATAGAGCTTCTCAAAGATTCTTTAAGAAGTGCCTAAATGTAGGCAACTCAATTTACTACTCACAATTTGTTTCCATAACGAAGGAAATTAATAAGGATAAAATAAAGCCCTCTTTTCCCACTTTTCAAATTCACATTCCGTCGTTATGGAAACAAATAGTAGGTAGTAAATTGAGTTGTCTACATTTAGGCACTTCTTAAAAAAATCTTTGAGAAGCTCTATCCCTGAAAGGACCATACATTTATTAACAAAATATGTTTGTTTTCATGTAACTTTAAGCCCTAGAAGTTTGTCCCTGCAATTCATTAACACCCTGTATATGGAACGCACTAGATGAACTAGGGGCCAATTCAAAATTACAAAGAGTAATTAAAAGCATATAGCTACAGCAACGTGACGGGAATAGTTAGACAAAACGGAAAGACATCGGAAGAGTTTAGAATAGAAAAGAGAGTCAAACAAGGCGACAGTTTAAGTCCACTTCTTTTCGTTGCCTACATGAATATAATAATAAAACGAGCCAAGAACCAAACTAGGCCGACAAGACTAGGGTGCCACAACCTAATTCCAGTGGATACACAAGACCTTGGGGATATATGCAGACGATATTGTTTTAATATCAGGCAAAGTAAATGTCTTACAAAGAAACATTCAAATATGGAATACCTGCCTACAAGAAAAAGGAATGGAAATAAACAAGAACAAGAGTAAGATTCTACATATCACAAAAGAAGAAAGAGAATAAAATATAGACGTAAGAATAGGTGGACAACAACTAGACCTAGTAGAAAAATACGAATACCTAGGAACTAAAGGGTTTTCCATTAAGAGGTCCCATTTTAAATTGTTTAAAAACCATATTTTTTATGAAATAGTGCCAAAATATTTATTTCAAACCAAAGTACAAACTCTACGATTAGTGTGGAAAATGATATCTGGTAAATGGCCACCTCGGCTTCTTCTGCAACTGGCTATTCTTTTGAGAAAGTTTTGCATTTTCGCACAACTGTGGCTCGAATATTTTCTTTGAACGTTTGAATTGTTTGTGGGCCATTAGCGTAGACTTTTTCCTTCACGTAGCCCCAAAGGAAAAAGTCTGCTGGTGTGAGATCGCACGATCTGGATGGCCAGTTTATGTCTCTGTTCCGCGAAATAAGATTCCGGGGAAATTTCTCCCTCAATAGTGCAACTATCTCGTAGCACCATCCTGCTGGAAATAAAGATTTTCTACGTCCATGTCGTCCAATCTAGGCCAAAGGAACTCAGTTAGCATCCCGTGGTAGCGTTCCGCATTGATTGTCACTGTAGCACCTTCTTCACTTTCGAAAATATACGGTCCGATGAGACCGCCTGACCAAATACCGCACCAGTCACTCGTTTGTGGACTATTGTTTTAGGATTTTCGGCGCCCCAGATGCGGCAGTTCTGTTTATTGACGAAACCCTGAAGATGGAAATGGGTTTCATCGCTAACCATGATTTTTTTGAAATAATCATTGTCACCTGCCTGCATTTGCAACACTCAATCAACGAACGTTCGGCGTTGCACATGTGCATGGTCCGCCGGCTTTAATTCTTGGGTCAACTGCACTTTATAAGCATGCAGGCTAAGATCCTTGTTCTCAGCTGACCTGGCGGTACGAGTACGAACTGGCGATTTTACATCAGTAACTTGTCCTTTTTGCTCAAATTTAGTGATAAGTTTCACAATGGCACGGCGAGGTGATTCATACCGACCGAAAACACGACGAACGCTGCGAACCGTCTGGGAGGAATGTGCACCATATTAATAATGAATATTCACTATTTCTATACGTTGTTGGAACGTAGGTATATCTTTCCATTTTCACAAACGCTCAAGGCCCTCCATTCACCAGTTTAAAAATGCCAGGGAATTAAAAATGGAAATCCCTTTATGATCAATAAAGACGGCAAGATCGATCAAGAAATAAACAGCAGAATAGCGAAAACAAGTAGAGTACTACCAAATAAACAATACCCTAATAGGAATAAAGAATTAAGCATCAAAACAAAATTACATCTATACAAAACCATTTACACACCTACACTCAACTACGCGTCGGAAATTTGGACGATGCTGGATAAGCATAAATCCAAAATAACAGCTGCAGAAATGAGGTATCTCTGGAAGATAATAGGAAAAACCAGAAGGGATAGGATACGTAACAGGAGTGTTAGAAACAAACTAGACTTAAAGCCTTTAGTAGAAGAAATGGAGGAAAAACAACTAAGATGGTACGGTCATTTGGTGCGCATGGAGGAGGAAAGAATATCCAAGAAAATGTTCAATATGAGACCCAAAGGAAGAAGAAAATGAGGCAGACCGAGAATCCAGTGGGAAGAAACAATAGATGAAATGGCAAGGACAATAGGAAAACCGACCACAGAGATACGGAAAATGGCAAGAGAAAGGAACACCTTTAAAAGATGGATTAAAGACCCAAGACACAAAGAGAAAGAAGAAGAATAATTTCTGGAAAAAAATCTTGTCTTATATTCGGGCTATACGGTATACAGGGTGTATTAAAACGTGCTGATAATATTTACACCACGCTATTCTACGTTCAAAAACAAACAAAAATCTATAATACCATTTTAGTATTAACTTTCTGGCTGAGGAGTTATTAATGCCCAAACTTTGAAATTTATTTCGACTTTGGTTGAGAAATCGATTTAAATAGTATCAACAACACATCGTTCAACAATTATAATAAGTAATCAAATATAAATTATAACATTTCGGTAATTAGTTTACGTATAATTTAATATTTAAGAATGCAAAATATTTGCGATTTACAGTTTTGGAAGACGTTGCAACTATGCATTATAGGTTGGGTTGATTTTTAAAATGTAATAATAAAAAATTGATAGCTGGATGTATGACTGACGGACTAATTATTGTCATTTTTGACACTTGAAAAAGTCACTTATCTAATATTTTCGTAAAACTTCTGCTTCACTCATTATTTATTAGTTATTCACTGTTATCATTGTTCTAAGTTACTTTGTTCCTTGTTTGTTTCTTCTGTTTTGTGTTTTTGGTTTTGAGAAAAATCATGGCATACAGTTTTCCTGAGTACGCAAATTGTATTTGATATTAGGCGAATGTGGCGGTAAATTTCATCGAGCTTCAAATTTAAATGCCGAACGTTATGTACACAGGAAACATCTTAATGCTCATGTTATTCAAAGACTAGATCAGCGCTTAAGAGAAACAGGAAGAATGGAACCTGTGAGGGAGTTGGTGGAAAACCACGACATGTATTACAACCCGAAATAGAAGAGAACATCTTACAGATATTTGATATTTCCAGCGAGTCCATGGGTTGCTTCCCGAAGATTATCCGCGACGGATAGTTTTGCAGATGGTTATCATGGCAACAAGTAGTCAACCCGGCTTTCACTGAAATCATTTTATGTGGCTTCATCCACATTTACCGGTAACGGAATGTTTAATATGCACAATATGCACCAATGGGCCGATGAAAACCCTCATGTCTTGCATCAAACTAATCACCAGTTTAGATTCAGCGTCAATGTTTGGCCTGAAATTATCGGAAATAGACTAATAGGGCCACACATTTTGCCTCGTCAAATAAACACCGAAAATTTTGTCTATTTTTTAAACAACTGTTTTCCGGGATTATTGGAGGAAGTACCGTTACTTGTCAGGAGAGACATGTGGCCTCAGTCAGATGGAGCTCCAGCCCACTGGGGGCTTCAAACTAGGGATTGGTTAAACCAAAACTTTCTAGAGCGGTGGATCCAGCGCAATGCTCCGATATCATGGCCCGCAAGCAAGAAGTCCCGACCTAAATGTCCTAGATTTTTTCTTTTGGGGCATTTTAAAAGCTCTTGTTTATAAGGTAGAAATTGAAACCGAAGAACAACTTATTGAATGGATAAATACCTAATGCAGTTAGAGTAATAAAAAATCGTAACATGCTGCAAAATCTAATACCAAACATTATTACTCGGTGTATCAAATGTTTAGAAGTTGCAGGTGCTCATTTTGAACAGCTATTGTAACCAAAAAATGATTTAAATTTAAATAAAACGTATTCAATCTTGAGTTGTAAATTATTTCAATAGTTTTAGAGGATATCTATGAAAAACATGAACACATACTTGATTTAATTGCAGATTCACAAACATATACGATCAAGGGCAACTAAATGCATGTCTCTTAGCTTTAAATTGTACAGCGTTGCCATTTGCCAAATTAAAAAACCTTTAAGTGCTTATAATTTAAAGACTCTTCGTCTAAGATCAAATTGGTGTTAGTTTTTTGCACGTATAATTGCGTGGTGTAATTATTAGCCGCACGTTTTAATACACCCTGTATAATCTGTAATTCAAAAAAGCAATACATATTTTTAAAACATTTTATTTATGAAAAAAATCACATCTTCCATATTTCACACAATTTTGTTATATCCTACTAATGTTAAATGTATTCATTACATTCACTATCCATAGAAAAAAAATTTAAACTATAAAACAAAAATCAATAATACTTAATCGAATAACATAAACAGAAATAAATTACTTATTTTTCTTCGCTTTTCTTTTAATTTTAGTGGGTGCAATGCTGATTTTGTCTGGAATGGTGTCAGTAATTTCAATTTCCTCCTGTCATCCATTAAACTCCAAACGTGCCACAATGTCCTTAACTGTCTGCAAGAGATTCACATCGTGACTGCTGTTTTCTAACAGCATCGAATGCAAATTTGTCATATATGTGTCTATGGTTTGTAACGTTGGAAGTTCTTCAGTCACTGAAATAAATAAATATTTCAAGATGTCCGAAGTAGATATTATTGAGCAGTTTTACTGAAACCTACCTGGTAATTTTACATTTGCAAATCCATTAGTAAGAGTCGTTCGGAGGTGGTCCAAGTGTTGCTGCAACGATTTGTTATTCTTTCTTTGTTGCATAATCTCAGTTTCAAGTTTTTCAATAGCACTCTTCACGTTCTCAATGTGCTTTTGCAAAATTGCATTTTGTTGTTCGTAGTCCGTGTTGGATTTCCGTAACTGTCGCAGTTCAGCATCACGGGTTTTATTGTGATCCAAAAACTCTTCCGTAAATATTGGAATGTCAAAATTACCCAAATCCGTATCATTATTGTGAGCGACTATCGTTTGAGTTGGTACTGCAGTGGTTGTCTAAAACAACAGGAACCTTAATTAATATAAAAGTACATTATTAATAATTTCAGTATGGTTCATTAGGATATTGCTGCTTAACAAGTATTTAATTTTCTTAATATTATCATCCTTACATTAACTTTATTTTCTTCTTTGTTCTCTTTGAGTTTTTTTTCATTCATTTGTTTCGCATAGCTTTTATAAGCTTGTGTCTGTTTATAAGCATTGTATTCCTTCGTGTAACGCTCCTTATCTTGCACGGCAGCATCTAAATAATGTTGCTTTTTATCTGCGGGTAAGTTTGACCACTCGCTGGCTAGAATTCGAGTTATTTCTGCAAAAGGCAGATTGGGGTTGGCTGCCCTAACAGTTTCTCTTCGGTCATTCAAGTATCGTACATAACCTACAAGTTCTGAATTAAAAGGATGCAAATTTAGAAGGCAAATTTTAATTACCAGTCAAGGGTTGCCTGGGAGCAGTCACATCTTTCGGCTTCTTCCTTTTTTTTGCTTTTCCAATTTTGGTTTTCTGCAATCCATTGTTGTCAGAACTGTCCGGTGCTTTTTCTTCCTTTTCGTCACTGGAGCCGCTAATTTTCTGAATAACAGGTTTGGATTTATCGTTTTGCTGAGTTAAATCTTCGACGTTATTCTCCATTTTTGAAAAAATCAAATAAACGAATTCTTCTTGTTTTTTTTACATCAGTAATTTTGTTTTTGGTTAGTTCTTTTTGCCTTTATACCGGCGAGGCGCAGAAACACCAACTTAAAATGAAATATAATAAAGTTGCTTTCAAATCCTAACGATAATTATTAGTCATTATTATAGTCATTTGACTGAAATAGTTTGTGATTAACGACACCATTAAAATTTAATTTAAATGTAACACAGTAAGTTTTAATAATAACACAGTATGATCCAAAACACTTTTGATAAAAGATGGCTGAGGAAAACATGTCTTTCATCAAACCGTATAGTTTACAATTATTCAATAGTTATCAAAACATAATAGAGTTGCTACATGAATGTATTTGTTACTCTAGCTAGAGTCTAGGACACAAAATATTTATGTATGTATGAATGTATTACATAATATCCGTAGACATTACGTTCTTCCTATAAGTTTCGTAAGTCTTTTTCGAACTTGGTAAAAACGTTTAAATTTTGTTTCTTCGATACCACTTCTGCCAAGAGGATTAATAAAGAAAACTGGAAAAGCTACCGCAAGGGGGTCTAGCTAACACTACATTGAATGTTAGGTTCATATCTGAAAAAGAACAGTATTTCGCTAAACAAGGAATTATGTTTAGACTCATACATGAATAGATTTCAAATAATATTGTTATTCTTTTGGAAGATATTTCTCAAAACACCAATATGGTGACAGCTAGACCTGTTTAAGGCTTGTGCAATTTTAGTTATAAGGCATCTCGAAAAAACTTGTACAAAATGTGTAAAGGTTTAATGAGCAATTCAAACAACGACTATTTATGAGGCGCCAAAGACTAAGAAACCGACCCAAGGTCGCAATATTTTCATTCGGATGTAAATATTTGGTGTTTTAGAGTAAAAGGTAACTGTAGCAACAAGCTATACTTCGATATCTATTTAGCAATTGCAGTAAATGATAACTGTGTGGTTTAATTAAAGACACATGTTCTGTTTTTTACATACCACCTTCGAAAATGTTGTTGATCATGTTGTAGTCCTAATGTTCATTACCTACTTCTAAAATCAGTAGTGCAAGTAAGGCGAATCGGTGTGACTCTGAAACTACATTTCGGAAAAATGGAGCTGGTGTCGAATTTAGACCAAAATATGATCAAAATGTTCCTGAAATCCAGATTAGTCTTAAATACGAACAATTTGAAATCTTATATTTATGTATATGGGCAGTCAAACCTCTAGAAGTCGACGCGGTAGGGAAGAAAAATAATTTTCATTTCCACTATCGTTATCCAAATCATAGGCAAATAAACACGTGTTAGCGCGTATTAATTTGCGTATGTCCAAATGCATCAATTATGGACGTCTTGTTTTTAACTATAGACTGGGGTTTTGGGTTTTGCTGGTACGGTAAGCTAAATTCATTCGCAGCATCTTTTCTTATTTTCATATTCCGCATTGGTCGAATTAAACGCACCTTTTTTTTCAGACTAAGCATTTTTAATTTTTGCTTACGGTATTTCATATCTATCTTCTTGCTACATATTGAGGCAAAACTATAAAGTTACTCTTTCTAAACCACCAGAAATTATCAAGTGGGATTTTCTAATCCTGGGGTAAGCAAATGAATGCTGCTGTTAAAAACTTATGTAATTGCCAGTTACTAAGAATTGCTTAGACCAGTGTTTCTCAATTAGTACTGGTCCGCGAACAGTTAACAGTTTACCAATCCGTTAGCTATTTTTGCCAGTCCGTGGAAAATAAAGCAATATTAAAACAACCGGAAAGAGTGATAGCATTGAATATTTTAAAATATTCAATGGTGATAGGTATATTAAAGAAAAACTTGTAACCGGGTTCGTGACTATCTGAAAAACACCATCTTCTTCTCGTAAGATAGCTGTCGAGGGGCAAGGTTCTCCTACTTTTGCAAACTTCGAGATGAAATAAAGCCATTTTACCGTGAACAAGGGCATTGTACTTAAACTTTTCATAAGAAGACAGTCAAATGGCCAAACTTAACGGACATGTTATGATATTTACTCTTCTTTTTCTTTATTTATTATGAAGCTTTTACAGGCCTTACAAGCCCATCGCTTTTGGTGTGAGACGAGGCCAAGTTAGTTGTGCAATGCACAACAGCGCCCGTCTCTGCGGGTTTCCATGTTGGTGCGTAAATCTGCCTAATGTAAGGTGTATTTTTGTGAATATATGATCTTGTTACTCCTCTAGTGGTATCGTAACACGAGGAGTGCCATTAATTTGATCCCCAATGACAAATGGAGACCGGGACACAGTACCGATCCCCCAGGAAATTAGAAAAATTTCCGACCTTGGGGAGATTTGAACCGGGAAAAGTTTGGTCTGTTACATCCACAGCTTGGCTCTTCTACCACTGAGCCATTCCCATCCCATTTACTCTTCTTAATGGGATTAATTTATATCTTAAAGGAAGTGTGAAAAAAGTTCTTACTTTTTGGAATAAAATGGAAGCATTTAAAAAGAAACTTCTGCTGTGGGGGCAATGTTTGCTTCAAGAAGAATTTACAATGTTTCCTCATCTTAAAAAATGTTTAACTTCAGTTTATATCAATCGGAAAGATGCCAACTTTGTGGAAGAACATATCAGAATACAGAATACATACAGAATACAGAATACACAATACCTATGACAAACAGTATTATCCCCAGAATGAAGAGCCGCGGCAATGGAATTTATTGTTTTCTGATCTGTTCACAAAAGATGTGAACTCCACCAGATTCACAATACAAGAAAGTAAAACAAACTACTGAAAAATGACTAGGGATATTGTAATATACTGCAGATATGTTTGTATTTGGCGGCTAATGGTTGGCCATTATTGATAATTAGAGCAAGCAGCAATGTTTGATGTTAAAAACCAAAAAACAATCGAAAATAAACAACAATGCAGAGAAACCATTTAACAATAGAACAACGAAATTTAGCCGTTGCTATGCATCAAAGAGAAGATCGCCATGTAGACATTGCTGTTATGTTAGGAACCACGCAGAGCGTAATTTCACGTGCCTTTTCGCGCCTTAGAGAAGTAGGTACGACTGCAAGAAAGCCTGGAAGTGGATCTATTCGCATCACAACACCTCGTGAGAATCGACTTCTGGTAATTAATGTACAAATGCACCTCTTTTCAACTGCTCGACATCTACAGCAAGTGCTCCAGAATGCCACAGAAAATCGAGTCTCCCACCAAACTGTGAGAAATCGATTGTTTGAGGTATGAATTACCTCATACCGCCCCCCTGAGATATCCTGCAAGAACTGTGGCTCAACGAAGACACCGGGTGGAATGGTCAGGACGTAGGCCTCCAGAAGCGACACTATGGGATCATATACTGTTTTCGGACGAGTCCAGATATTGTCAAAGAGTATATCGTAGTGCAGAACATCGTACCTTACCTCATCATACCCAATCAGTCGTTGCCTTTCGTGGTGGTGGTCCTATAGTATGGGCTGCAATTTCTTTAGGGTGGCGCACTGACCTCCATATCTTTAATGGTACACGCAAGGGCCAACGTTATGCCCAAGAGATCATTATGGACCATGTTCTGAACCTTCACAACGCTGTTGGACTAGAATATTTTGTTGTTCTTGACGACAACGCAAGGCCGCATCGTGCTCGGGTTGTTTCTGCGATGCTCCGAGATGAGGAAATAAACCATTTTGCTCTTCCCCCGCTATGTACAGACCTCAACCCCATCGAGCATGGATGGGACCTTTTGCAGAGACAAGTGGATCATCATAATCCATGGCATACTACTGTGCAACAGCTGAGGGATGCATTGCCGGTACTGTGGCATCAAGTTCCACAAGAACATATTGATAATTGCATTGAGAGTATGCCAGCAAGGTGCAGAGTAGTTATTACTAGGGCTCGGATTTATATGCATTTGAATGTTTTTCTTATGTGTCTCAAACATATGCAGAGTTAAATTTATGTATGTTACATAGACATGTGAATCACATATGTGAATTTGAAAGTGCATATAAATGCATATTTAGGACATTTTCATAAACGCATGCATATTTATGATAATTTGAAAGAACATGCATATTATTATACTTTTGGAGCAACTAAAATTAAAAACTTGTATTTTATGGAATTCAAACCCCAAAAAATCGATATTTTAGAATATTTCAACCTTTTATGTCTTCTAAGTACTCGTTTTGTATTGTCGGCCAAGTTTATATCCTGCTTAAGACGATACTTAAATACTGAAGTATGTACAGTTACATACTCATATTTAAGAATATCTGTCGGACAAGGGTTAGCGGATTAGACACGTGTTTGTACTTTCCAATTGCAAATTGCAAACCTGTTTCTACCTACATAGCCAATAGCTTAGTTAAGAAGACTAGGGGTGGTAAATTTTAGGAAATATCTTTAGTACCTACTGAATTTATTACAAAAGCTGGGTCAGTTCGTTTGAAAATAAACACCTAATAAAAATTTTGTTGTATTAATACCGGTCTTAAAAACGCTATTTGTAAATGCATATTTTCGCAAAAATTTAACTTTAAAATGCATATTTTGGCATTTTTAGGACGGATTTTGTGTAACTACAATTTCAATTATTTTTATAACTAATAGAAGCTATTTTTATCAATTTTCATCATTTTTAAAGTGTCTAATTATTGTATGGGATTAGTGCGTTGTTGTGATAATTTTAGGTTTTGTTAAACTCCTGAATTTTGTATTTTTGAGAGTCTAAATCGAATTAACAGTTTGTTTGCTCCGTCGAATTTGATACATTGTGTTGGTTTTGGGCATTCTGGTCACTGCCACTGGTTTCTTTAAACTCCTCTGAATTTTGTATTTTTGAGAGCCTAAATCGAATTAACAGTTTATGGTTCTCGGCATTAGAATTGGCCGAAGTAGATGCGGCAGGTTATCTTTGCATTACCGTAGTAGCAGACGGTGCATGGAGCAAAAGATCATACAAAACAAATTATAGTGCCTTGTCAGGTGTAGCTTGTATAGTCGGTCTTCGCACCAAAAAAGTTCTTTAGCAGTAGCAGTAAAAAACAAGTTTTGTATTATTTGCACTCGACAAGATTTATACAGAAATGTCGTTTGTCCTGAACACATTTGCTATAAAAATTGGTCCGGAACATCAACAGCAATGGAGGCCGGCATTATATTCGAAGGATTTCAAAAATAGGTTGAAATGTATGGCCTAAAATATAATAAATTAGTGGACGATGGCGATAGTAGTGTCTATAGAAAACTGGTAGAGTGTATGCCTTATGCTCCCTCATATTCTAAGAAACTACCTACATAAATCAAGGGATATTTCCAAAAAACAATATAACTCTCAAGTAGCAACACCAGTAGGTGGGAAAAGAGTTAATTTTGCCATTCGACGATCATATCAAGATGTGATGCTGCAGTAATTGCTCATAACAACTTAGGGAACCTACATGCAGTCGTGCAAGCTGTTTGTCAAAGTACTCCTGGAAAATATGCGTATATTTATTGTAAAAGGAGAAAGCGTAGATTAGAACTTCGTAGAACGCAAGGAAATAAAAGAATGCGCATTCGAAAAACTGCTGCCGGAGCTGACGGAAACTATGGGCTAGTAGATGAACAAATGCCAGATATTACAGAAACGATATTTCAGAACTAATAGATCCCCGACTTTCGAGAAATTTGCCCCTTCGAGAAATATATTTAAAAAATGAGGGACGCTGTTCGCCTAAACCTATAACATAAAGCATAATTAATATGGTATTAAAAATATATTCTATGTCCATACGACAACAAAGAGTCTGTAGCTTCGCTTTGATAATGATAAGTACCTCGGCGACCACACATGAACATTATTTTACTTAACAAAATATAAAATACACAAGAATTTTGGTTTATTAATACACAAGACAATTTGTATGACACGCACTTCGCAAAGTCTATTCTGGTAATTTAATTTTTGGTGTTCTTCTTCTTCTTCGAGTGCTTTACCTCTTACGAGATGGGATTATGGGATTAACCTGTCATCCGTAGTTGACTAGGGTCAATATATTTCGATAATTTTCTTCATGTAAGAGGTGTTGCCTAAGTTTTCATAAAATTTTTGAATATTTTTGGTCTAATTCTCTGTGGTAATAACCAAATTACAAGGACACTAAACAAGTTGAAGATTTGATTAATCAAATTTTACCATCTGAATAAGTTAGTTCACCATGCTAAAGAGCCGGATTTGCAAAAACACAATTAGTTTGTCAATTATACGCTAAAACGCCTCTTTTATAAGAGAGCCTCACATTTGTTAATTATCAAAAATTTAAAAATTTTATTTCTTTACCCTGGGCAAGAAAGCATTGTGTAATCAATTTATGAAGTGAAAATTCTTCTAGCTTTCACCGTTTAGCAGTAATATGGTTTTTAGAATGCTTTTTTTGCGATCAAATATCTCTTGCTAAAGACCAGTGATTGAGTCAATCAACGGTCCATATTCCATGTCTATTTCTCTTGTAGTTGGACGAATACTAGCGTGCTTTCTTTTTTTGAATAAATGTCTTAATTCATCATGCTTTTGCCTTCTACTGCAGAAAGCGATTAAATACGATCGTTTTCGTGTAGTAGAGACGTTGCTGTGCCAAGAGGGTCCGTTATTAAAAGACAATCCGGCTCCTATACATCGTCTAGAATACGAATTTCTTTCACAGAAATTTAATCTTTTACCTCCAGAAAACTTTAATATGAGTGATATGTACCGCTCTGCATAATTTAGTTGTACTGTTGGTAACTAGCCTATTAGCGCTACAGATAACATAATCTCTAAAGCAACGTTAACTTCGGAGAAATCTTGACTTTGCTTCAAAAGTTCCACGTAATTTCCATCGATTGCACACTTACGTCTGCAATATTCCTCCCGGCATTGTTTATGGTCACCGAAAACATGATAGGGTCTGTTTTTCAAATCGTCCCGACACCTAATCCTCTTTTCAAATTATTCCTTATAGCAGATCGTACTGCTGTACTTAGACAAGGAATAAGTATGTAATTTCAAAATCCTTCTTGTTTCGATATCATGCACTCTATTTGCCGAGATTTTGTAGAGCTGGGAGGTATAAATAACACCTTGTAATATGATTAGCGCATTCTAGTTTTATAACAGAACGCCCGTAGGTTACCCTCTCAACTTTAACATTGGTTACAAATTTAAAAGCAAAAATGTTCACTGTGCATAATGTGACTATTTAGATAGGGTTAAACAGAACTCGTACATTGAGAAGTGTCCAAATGTGCACGGAAAGCGGAAATGGGTGATCCGGCTCGTATTTTGGCGTTTTTACATCAAATTTCCCACAATATCGATAAAATATTAATTTCCATGCTTAGTACTTACCTACTGTACTTTGTAGTATCTGACGTGACAATTTTCTTCCACGTATTCGTCAGATAAGCATTGTCTATGAGAATTTTCCCGTTCGTCACGTAAACGTTTTAAATTAAAACGTATCCCACGTTTTTTTATTCGAGCGTAAGTTCTGCCCATTTTCACAAAGCAACTGATTAACTTATAGAATATGAGTATTATAATAAAAGTTCGGATTTTATGCAAAATACATATTGTTTATTATTGGGAATATGACTCTAATCTTTAGTATCTGGGCGAATTACATAAAATAAAGCGTGTAGGGTTTTAAAAACATTGCATATATTGCATAAATTTACATATTTCTCTATTGAGAGAATATTTTGGCTATAATGTGCATAAACAGCATATTTTTGCCTTTTTAAGGCAAACTCGGGTATTGATTTTACAATTTGCCACCTGATCGTCTTATGCACCAGCGGATTTGAGTTTTTCCACCCCCTAGGGCGGGTTTCGACAACAGTTCCAATTGCAGGTACTAAAATCTTGGAATTCCCAAATTATCATTTATGATATAAGGGAGGGTTTATTTACCTAAATTTTGTTAGAGGCTTTAAAATTTAAATAGATTCTTAATTTTGCATTTAAGCGCTGTGAAAGCAAGTAGTATGCCTAAAGTGAAAACCTTGTTCTATCCGTTTGGATAAGAAATTATTCAGAACTAACTTTCAATAATGAAGAAGTGTTTTGCAAAGGTTGTGGAAAGTTTTCTTTTATATTTGTTTTTTGATTTAGTACAAATAAAAACATTTTTTACGCAATTCTCTCTGCTCTGAGGAAGTTTTCCAAAAATTTAGAATTAGAATTTGAAAATACCGCTGATTCTATAAGAAAATCCAAACATTTATTTGAGAAACGGGAGGTTAAAGAGCAACTAACATTTATTAAATCACACCACAGTCTTTTAAGTCATTGTATAAAAAAATTAGAAACAAAACAGATGTCATTGATTGAAGCTATTGGTATTGTAAATCGATGTGAGGCTGAATTAAAAATTGTTATGGTGCAATTGAAAAAATAATATTAAAGAAATTTAACAGCGTAATTTCAAAAAATGATGGCTACCAGGTATTACTCATTGTTTCAAAAATTTTATCAGGAGAACAAAACGAAAATAATTTCGTTAATAGTTGAGATCCACAACGTATTAATTCATTAAAATTCGCACCCACCACGTCAGTCGATGTGGAAAGAAGCTTTTCGGCATATAAAGAAATAGTATCAGACAGACGATAAAATTTTCTGTGGGAAATCTGGAAAAACATTTACTTATCAAATGGTACTCTGCTGTTACACAACCGGAATGATGTTTTATACTTTAGACTTTAGATTTAGACATGTGGGCAGGGGCGGACTAAGGCCTAGGCAACCAAGGCACGTGCCTAGGGCCCGTAATGTTTGGGGCCCGAAAATTAGGTTTTTAATTTTTATAATTAATATTTATTTTTATTTAAAAGAAAAACGTAATATTCATAATTATTGCTGAAACGTATCCAAATTATGCCGAATCGTTGATTGGTAAAGTCGACAAGTGTGGACGAGCGTTCCCGTGCTTATGCATCCACATTCCACGCCGGCGAGTCGATCGAGCCTTTACTATGCAAGTGTTTAAAAAGTCAAACGTAGCTATTTAAAATCAGTGTCTCCTGAATGTATTGCATCTTATGTGAGTTGTGATTGAAAATTGTGCAATTAAAACTTAAGTACCTAGACTTGATTGCAAATAGATTGTTTTGGATTCATAGTTAATACCTTCTGGAATTCCTAAAATAAAAATGTAAGTTTTTATAAAAGTATTACATTATTTAATTAAAATAATATATAATATAAAATACCACAAATTGTAATTTTGTTTGTGATTGTGATATTGAGTAAAAATAAATTTAATTGAAGATCATTTTCTTCTTTCTTTTTAGTACGTGGTCTTTAAAATGAGTTCCTATAAACATTTAAGTGGAAGTGAAAAAAGAAAACGAAAAGAAAATCGAGATAAAGTGGCAAAACAAATGAAAAGATCGTTGGACAAATTTTTAACTGTAGATGGAGAACAATTACAACAATCGTCATCATTTTCACAAATTTCACCTGCTCAAACTCCAGAAACATCATTTGTGTCCGAAACTATTCTGCAAAAACACCAGCAGGAAAAACCAAGCAATTCCGTTTATGAAGATGAAACAAAAGGAGAAAATATAAATTTAAAATCATCTCAAAGTAATGATGAAACTAAGAGTTTTGTAAACGATATTGCATTATGGCCAGAGCCAGAATACTTAACAGACGCCATGCAAGAGTATTATATAAAAAACCCACCAAAATCAATAAATGGATCTTTGGAATCATCTTCTATTCGATGCAACGAAGGGTCAAAACAAATCACAAGAAAATTAACTATTGCCTCCTTCTTCAGAACAATTAATAGCGGGGAAAAAGTTAAAAGAGATTGGTTGGCTTATACTGAAACCAACAACTTATTGTACTGTTACGTCTGTAAATTATTTTCCAAGCAAACAACGCTAATGACAAAAGGGACGAATGATTGGAAAAATGTACATAAAAAATTGTCAGAGCATGAAAACTCCAGTGACCACATTAACTCCATTTTAATTTTTATAACAAGATCTAAAATTACCGGACGCATTGACACTGAACTTGAAAAACAAATTATAAATGCAAAAAAATATTGGAGGGAAGTACTTAAACGTATGGTAGCGACAGTCAAATTTATTTCTTCATACTCTTTAGCGTTTCGTGGTAAAAATGAAATGTTTTTTAGTGAAAATAATGGTAATTATATAGGTGCTTTAGAATATTTATCCGAGTTCGATCCATTTTTGCGGGAACACATGAAAAAATATGCAAACTGCGGCACCGGTACTATAAACTATTTGTCGTCTACAATATGTGATGAATTTATTTCTATTATATCGAAAGATTTACAACTCACAATAGTGAACGAAATAAAGGAAGCCAAATTTTACTCTCTAATTATTGATTCAACACCTGATATATCTCACGTAGATCAGCTGACCGTCATTATTCGCTATGTTCTTCCAAGTGGTATAAAAGAAAGATTTTTGGGATTTCTACCTATATTTTCTCATACTGGTGAAAACTTGGAGAAAGTTATTTTAGAATTTTTAAATAATATAGATTTAGACATCACTAACTGTCGGGGACAGAGTTATGATAATGCGTTTAATATGTCAGGTAAATATAAGGGACTCCAATCCAGAATAAAACAACATATTTTTTCTGCCCATTTTATACCATGCGCAAATCATTCATTAAATTTAATTGGAAACGCTGCTGCCGAAAGTTGCATGGAAATGACCACTTTTTTCAATATCGTTCAGCAATTGTACGTATTTTTTTCAAGTTCTACACATAGGTGGAATGCATTACAAAAATTTTGTAAGAGCAAACACTTGAGTATCAAACCTATTTGTGACACCAGGTGGTCTGCTCGTTCTGATGCTGTGAAATCTTTAAAGGAAAATTATGAAGAAATTAAACATTGTTTACGTCATTTTTCCTCAAACAAAGATGAAAAGCCATTAACAAGGTCCGAAGCTGCCGATTTACATAAAAAACTTGATACATTTGAGTATGTACTGTTACTTACTATATGGGAAAAGATTTTAGAGAGAATAGATGCTTCAAACAAGACTCTTCAACAAAAAGACGAATCCCTAAATACAGCAGTTTTAATATATGATTCATTGATAGATTTCATACAAACTGTTAGAGATGATTTTGACAATTTAGAAAAAGAAGCAGAAAAAGTTAAAGATATTGCATATACTAATGATAAAAAACGGCAGAAAATACGAAAACTATTTCATGATGAAATTCCAGAACATGAAATAAGATTCAGTGGCAAAGAACATTTTAAAGTTAATATTTTTTTTGTTGTATGCGATTCTTTAATTAGCAACATTAAAAGAAGATCTGAGGGATATAAAACTATTAACAATAAATTCAAAACAATTTTTCATGATAGTGATGTTAGTGACTCTTCAATAGAGGAATTAAAATGTTATGAACAAGATTTAAACCTAGCAGAACTGAAAAATGAAGTATTACAATTTAAGACTTTTATAAGTAAAGAAAATATTATTTCGCCTGTATCCATGTGGTCATTTATTCAGGAAAATAATATTATTGCAACATTCCCTAATTTAAACATAATTCTGAGAATTTATTTAACCCTTCCAATAAGCAATGCAAGCGGTGAAAGATCATTCTCAGTAATGGCCAGAATAAAAATTTTTTTAAAATCCACATTAGGCCAACAAAAATTAAATAGTTTATCATTACTTTATATAGAAAAAGAGATATTAAATAACTCCATTAATTATGACAAACTAATTGACGAGTTTGCAGAATTAAAAGTGAGAAAAAAGGCAATATAACTAATCAATCTGGGCATATTTGTTTAAGTATTATTGTTTGTTTTAATAAATTATGTTTATGTTTGTTTGTTTTAATAAATTATATTTATGTTTGTTTGTTTTAATAAATTATGTTTATGTTTGTTTGTTTTAATAAATTATGTTTATTTAATTTTTGTACATGTATATTATTTTTTCCTTTTTTTTTCTTGGAATCCGATAATTAAATAGAACTACATACTATATGCTTTAAAACCAAACTACCAAACGCAAAGTATGTGTCATGACTGAAAAATAGGCCCGGAATTACAATGTTGCCTAGGGCCCGCTTTAGCCTTAGTCCGCCACTGGTCACACTTCATTGTTTAATGCAGTTTTTGACAATTTACGAGTAATAAATTGTTTATCGTCATTGTTCTTATGTTTTAAAGCAGATTTGAGTTGATATAAAGTTTTTTGTGTTCGGTTTCATACTATTTTTGTATTTATATTTGTTATATTGTTTTTGGAGTTGGAAATTTATAAGAACGGTGAAAAAGTGAATATGCTGTGCTGTTTTCACAGGTCACATAACAAACGTGAAGCTGCGGTTTTGTATCAAAATATACAGGGTGTCCTTTAAATACCTTAAAAGCTTCAGGTAGCACTCTTCTGTAAGAAATACAGTCCTCAAAAACACTAACACGAACTTCCTATAGTGCTTAGTTTCCTCACACGAGACACTTAAAGAATATTATACTTGGCAACGTTGACGATGTCTTTGCATTTATGGAAAATTTAATTAGTAGG